>JAWQFJ010000606.1:0-123281 GCA_034096865.1 Theodoxus fluviatilis
GGTCAGTCTCATTTATCATGGTATATGTTGTGAGATGGCAGCCCCAATCTTGTTTTCAAAAGTTGGGTTTGTAGGCATTATATACTGAAACTAGGTCTCCTAAGAAATACTTAAACACAAAAATCTGGATAAAAATAACATTACCAGTGGCTGTACCGCCTCCCGAAGATGTCACTCAGTGAACGTAACAGTTGAGTCTGAGTAACCAAATTTATACTGCTAGAGAAGAAAGTAATAATAAAAACATGTGCAAAATGTGTTTTCTTTTAAGCTTTGAGCTAATTATTAACTTCTGAAAGCAAAAAGAAATAATTTTTTTGGTCAGAAAGCCATAATCTGATAAGACAAAGAGACGCTGCAACAGACACTGAAAAAGCATTTTCGCAGTTTTTTTTAGAAAAGCCCAAGATTCTAAAAAATTCCAGTCTGTTGGTATTAATGACCTATTAACATGTACTTTCAATGGTTAATAAATTAAATCCACAATCTAAAATGTATCTTAAAGATATTTGGCGAATAAATAACAACGTAACAGTTGAGGCCGAGTAACCAAATCAAGAAAGAGAAGTGAAGTGCATGCCTGCAAACATATAGAGTGTAAAATTAATGTGCAACTAATAGTTTGAGGATACATTTATGCAGTGTAATATAAATTTTGTAATTATTTTGTAAATATAATAATATTAATGCAATAAATTGATGTTTTGTTTTGTTGTATGTGCAGTAAGGAGAAAGCGCACAGATGCAAGGCTAAAATTGGCATTTAGTTACAGGTCATTCACATTTTTTACACAGGTTAAACAAAAGATTTTAAGAAGCCCATATTATTTATTAAAAAACCATGTTATCAAAGAAATACAAAGCCACACGCATGTACCAGCCATGAAAACAAACTTCCTTATTCAAGCCTAAAATAATAACAAATGACAATTTGTAAAGAGCAGAAAAACATCCACGCACAAAGCATGTTCGCAGCGCTGTCCAAAAAATTAAAGAACAAACAAAATAAAAACAGTTTCACACCGACAAAACATTGGTAAACTTAACTGTACAACAGAAACATAATTTTGAAAAGAGCATAGCATGAAATAAACAGTAAAGTTTATGCACACCAGACACCAGGCGGCTACCCCTGACACTGATATCCCCCACTTTCTTTCCCTCCCCCTCTCTCCACCCCTTCCCCTCTTTCCACCCCACCCCCTCTCACTCCATCTTCCCCTCTCTCTCCCCTTCTCTCTGTCACAGCGGATGTGTTCAGTTTGAAAACAAATAAAACACAAGTAGAACTTTCCAAATTTTTAATTTAGTCACAAGCACACACACACAGATTTACTTTGTTCACACAAAAAAAAGAACATAGAAACTGGAAAGAAATCAATTAAAGATGTGGTGACCACGCCTGTCGATGCAGGGGGCCCCTAAAACAGCCACTCTTGACAGCTCCACCCATGAACTGTCTTCCACATCTGGGAAAACAAAAAAGTCCCCTTTGTTTCGCAGAAATTTCACATGCGCCTCCCCGGGACGAGTGTTCACAACCACTCCTCTGTAGAATTCCTCGTTCCCACGAACTGTGGTGAACTGCACATTCACCCAGCTTCCATGCTGAATCCTGTGTTAACAAAGAAGAAGAAAAAATATTATAAAAGCTGTTTGTCAGACTTGTTCTGCCAAGCATGTATCAACATTTATGCACAAAAGCATCACGTTTTGTGTAGGGCGATGTGGGAGAGGTTGGAAGGAGGGGGAAAGAAGAAAATGCACATACCTGGACTCGGTCCCGGTCATGTCTGCAACCGCCTCGGTCCCGGTCATGTCTGCAACTGTCTCGGTCCCGGTCATGTCTGCAACCGCCTCGGTCCCGGTCACGTCTGCAACCGCCTCGGTCTCGGTCATGTCATCTTCCACATGGTTGGGGCTGCCCAACAGCAGTCTCCTGGACAGCTGAGGAAACTGAAGAAGTAGAAAAACTAATTATGTACAAGTCAATTGTGTACTTAACTGGAGATTTTTTTTAATATCATGTTCAACCATCATTATTAAAAATTAGCTCACTTACCAGTGAACCTTCAGGTGTTGGCTCAGCTGACGATGAAGGCACATAGTCTGAAGCTGGCCTGGACAGGGGCGTTCTGAAGCAGGGAGGCGCTTCATGCTGAAAAATGATGCAAACTAATCAATAAAAATGATCAAGTGAAAATGTCCTTGCATACTGACAAAAATATAAATGAAAGTATATATTAATTCAAATCCTATAACAATTAAATACATTCCAAAATACTATTTAATATATTAAAAAAATGACATGACTGTACCTGCAATTGTACCTCGTCTTCTCGATGCCGTTTTCTGCCTCCCACAGCTTGTGTTCTCTTGCGCTTCTGGTTCTGTCGTCCTCTTCCAGAAATAAAATGGACTGCCCAGTCACTGACAATTTCAGAGAACTGACAACGACCGACTCCACTCTGGCATGAGTCACAAAAACAGCTGAGGTGTCTCGTCAGGATTTGACCCCGCTCGGCACACCGCACCGAGTGGAATGTTCTGGTGCCAGGCACAGTGACCAGGTTGTTGTTGACTCTGGTGGCTTCCACGCTCTGCTCAGACACGAAGTAGAAACTTCGCAGAAAGTGCTGGCACTTATCTCCACTGGGTTGCTTGTTGAGGCTGGTGGCTGTGCAATACTCCATCAGGTCCTCAGGTGTGGCAATTACTGCACTGCCGGCCTTTACGGCAGTAGCCGCATGATGCTTCACAACAGCAGATTCACCATCCGATGGACCTTTGCCATGACGAGAGCCAAAATAGTTTCTTTCTAGAGTCGCGTTCAGGTCTTCGATTGATGCTGCAATACTGCTGAAGGGCCCTCTACTCTTGTATTGGCTTGAGCAGCCGTCCGACCACTCCACCACATGCTCAATGTTGAGACCCCGAACTGATCGCAAGTGCTGCAATGTTGTTTGCTCGAAACACCGAACTGCGTAGTGGTCATGTTTCAAATCGTCACTCAGCAGAACTACCGACTCCATCATGGTGTCTGAGCAGTCTGGTTGTGGACAGGGATAGTAGGTCACAATGGGGTGCAGGGTCACTTGCTGGTGATTCCAGTGGGCAGCTTGCACTTCATTTTGAAATGTGCAGGTATAGTTCTCGGCAAAGTCTAATACCATGCACACTGTGCCAGGCTTGAGCTTTTCCTTGGAGGCCTTGAACTGACGGTGCTGCCAATCAGCTCTGAAGAGGTGTTGTGCCAGGAAGAGGACTTCCACCACCAGCTCTTCAATCAAGTCAGCAACACTGCCGGTCTTCGTAGGAAGTGCTTTGCGTTTCACCTTAAAAAGAAAAACAAAAAAAAATAAAGAAAAATTGCAAAATCAGGAGAAACAAATAAGTTGTGATAGATAATTAAACACATACATACAAAAGAAGGTTGGGCGGGAGCTAGGGGGGGGGGGGGGGTGGGGCTAGGAGGAAAATGTCTTGTCTGCATACCTGTTTCCCTTTGATAGTGGAGGTCTTGTACTCCCACCGGTACCATTTCAACTGTGCGTCGGATTGAAGCAGAGGCTGCAGATGTTCACGCAGGGCTTGCTCACCACATTCTCCACACTCCCTGTAGCAACATGTCTTGTTGCTGCTGCTGCATGTCACCAGCTCAACAGCATGTCTCTCACTGCGTATTCTACAACTGAAAAAAAAAGCCAGTTATGTACAAGTCTTTCTCATAAAAAATATTGTTACTTATATTGAAAGTAAAAAATACTGTTAAGATAAGATGTAATACTGAAGTAATACATAATTATTGTTAATTACATTAAAATGTAATAAATAAAATGCAGCATGCTCACCTGTTGTCCACAACTGAGGCCAGCACATTCAAGGTGGAAAGCTTCAACTGGACATTGGCGCAGTATTCGCACAGGCATTGGTTTAGTCTTTGCTGCGCCATCTTCCGGACATGGGGGGGCCGACACTTGGCGAAAGTGGAGAAGGGGATGGTCTGGCCAGTGGTGTCCTGAAAGCTTTGGTGCAGCTCCTTAAGGCTCTTAGTCAGAACCGCAGCTCCCTGTCCAGTTCTTTTGCTTACAAGTTTCTTGTCAGGGAGAGTTGTAGCCTCTTCTTCAAAAAACTTCCCCAGCAATCTCTGCCTTTCTTCTTTCTTCTTTTGCGCTTTCTTCTTTTTGGACTTCTCCATCAAGAGGATAGTTTTTTTGTTGACACCGAGCAGAGTACTCTTATAACTGGCACTGCCAATACTTTTGCACATGCTCAGGAGGCAATGCCTGATTTGCCTATCTTCTTTCCTTGATTTCCCCTTGAGTGCAGTAAGGGTGTTGATGATAGCTTTTCCAATCTTCTGTTCCTCAGCTGCGTCTTGACTCACTCCCTCTGCATCGGCAAACAGTTTCTTCTGGTTCTTGGAGGCTCTGGACTTGAGCTGTAGCACAGTGTTGACAAAGGCGGCATCATTGGCTGGAAGAGCTTTCCTTGCACGTCGAAGGGCTTGCCGCTGTGCATCAGGTGTTCGGTTATCTGTGGTTCCCACCTCTTCCTCGTGTTGCACACCAACACTTTGGAGCTCCACTTCCTTCATTTTCTCGGCTGTTTTCTTGGCGGCGTACTTCTCCCTCCTCTTTTTATTCAAGGCTAACCGCGTGTTGTGATGCATTTTTTGTTTTCTTTCCTGATATTTCTGCCTCCAGATAGCTTTCTGGTCCTCATGAGCAGCTGTATATTTCCTAGTCTTAACCTTCTTTTCTTCAGACATGGCCTCCTTCTTCTTTTGCTTTGATTTTCTTGATCTCTCTGTGGCAGCCTTTGAGAATTGTTTGCGTTGGTCTTGGCTAAGATTGTCTCTGTATTGCTTGCATTTTGCTTTATTCTCTGCAAGATACTGGGCATATCGTTCTAGATCTTGTTTTCTCCTCTCTCTATACAGCTTCATCCGTTCAGCATTGCTCATGGGGTTTTTTTTAGGGGGTGGGGGTGGAAGAGGAGGAGGAGGTGAAGGGGGGCGACTTGCTTTCTCCACAAACCGCAGGCATCGCTTCGGAGGCACAGAAAATGGGCTTGAGTCAGGCGGCTTTTTTACTGGCGAGAATCCCATCTGTTCAAAAATAAAATAATCAGGCTAATATACTGCGACATCATAATACTACTCAACCCTATGCTTAAAAAAAAAATCACACTTGCATTGAAATATGACTGGGAAAAAAACTCAGTTTAACCTTATACCTCACATTGTAACTTTTTATCTAAAGCAGAACTGCTGTTTCGATTTCTACAGTCACCACTTCAACCATTTCTTAACGTATTCCTCGACAGCCCCAACACTGGGGGTTGGGGGTGGGACAGTTTACAATCCCTAGACAAAGGAAGCTTAGTAGAAAAACAACCAATCAGAACGCCGATCACATAATAGTAGGCCTAAGACAGCTGTCGAGCAAGATTCTCCATGAAGATGCATGAACTCCCATTAATTTTAGCAGTTTAGAGTGTAGAAGGTGTCAAGATACAAAAAAATTGACACAGCGATGTACCTACGCTTTACAATTTTGAATTTCTGATGATGCAAACCACACACAACGGTACTCGAACGTCGGCCGAGCAACAGTCGATTTGAGAAACCAAACACACGCCTACTACACGCGACTGTTACGGCGAAGACCTAGATTAATGCCAAAGAATATTACACACACTGATTCTTACTAGGTTTTATAGCTTGCTTGTCTGCTTTTCAAAATCTATCAAATCTTACTCGATTGTTTTTTCAGAAAATACAGTTTAATACCTCACTAATTGTGACAAGCCTAAACACCGCGTAACTGTTGCGGCGTAGTAACCAAACTACTTGTTATTCTTCCGCGACTGTTCACGCTTGCTAGACGTTAAATTGCATTAACACTTGAAAAGAACCCCCTAAGTCTTCGATACCTAACCAAGACACAAATATAAATTACGTGGAAGAGAAACACCGTTATACATCGACATACCTTAAATGGAAATAAAAATTTTTTTAAAAAATGACCATGAAACCGTTCAGTTGTGCCCAAGAAACGAACTCGCATCGATTCTCGACACGACTGATCACAGATAAAACATTTTGTGGGTTGACTTTGAAGTTGCAAGTAAAACAATGATGGTATCGTTGCTTTTCATGATTACATTATGGTGTATTTGAACAAAAAACAACAGCGTAGCGAGTACACAACAAAGAACACAAACATTTGACGCAATACACGAGAGTGCCGCAACAGTCGTGGCGAAGTGACAATGGTTTATGGCTACCCCGCCGCGACTGTGCCGACCGATCGATTTTGTAACTCTCGCAGGCAACAGCCAAAGTAAACAGACAATAAAAAGCAGCCCTACCGCATCAATACAAATTTATAAAACTTGTACTGTTGTTTGCCGACTTCTATTTACACGCGTTAAGAAGAATCGTTTAAAAATAACATGGATTGTTAACAGTCGCGTTACCGCAACCACGACACGCCATTTCTCGTCCACGACTGAAACGTCCACCGCATTTTGTCTGTTTGATCATAACTGTATTGAAAATTTCGGAAATTACTTCCATTCTTACACAATATAGGACACAGTGCAGAGAATCGTTTACAAAAGAAGTGACACAGCACAGCTATTTCACACCTTACTGCAGAAAAGAGGAGCAAGAGTGTAACCGTCGCGGGAAAGTAACCACTTCGTTTCAACACAGACGCGACGGTGACAATGAATCAAGAAAAAGCGGAATTATCAAAATCTACCACCACATTGGTAGATCAACAAATTAAAAACGTGGAGAACATTATCATTTTTCCCCTTAAAAAAACCTACAAGAGAGAAAAGCGGGATTTGTAATGATCAATTGAAAACAAGAAGGGCAAAGCCCATACGACTCACATGCTTGACCTTGACCTTTACATGACATTGACCTTCAGGTGACCNCAGTTTCATGTACAGTTCAGAAATTTTCACCATCTACTGAACAATGTGTGCTGATTACAAGTAGAGATTTTCAAGGAGCAGTGTTGACCAGATGTGCTTTACTTTGATGATTATATTGACAGAAACCAGGTCAAAAATCGACACGGAAGTTTCCAACTTCAACACTTTTATTTCACTGAGCTTTCCTGCAATACAGGTATTTACTTAAGTTAATTAAGATTATAGTAACATGCTAACTCTAAGTTTTTGTCTTTTTGTGCACTTTAAGTGCTGTAACCATTTTGATCAATTGTGTCACCGTCAGTGAAAATAAACATCTTCAAAATACAAAATGTATGGCAGTTAGCTTGATCAGATTTGGTGTGAAGTATAGTATTATGATGCTGAACACCTGTGCAAAATTTCATAAAGATACCATTAGTAGAACCTATTGAAATGAAATACCAGTTTTCTCGAGTAGCGGCTACCCTTAACAGTCCTCCCATTTTTTATATTAACCTGCAATAACACATAAACTGCTATTTTTAAAAAGTAAACTTAGTTGTTAGTAAGTTAAAACAGAAAGATTTGGCTGTTGGTGGATTGTATAGTCATTAGAGAGTCCCAAAGTGGTGACAAAACAGCAATTTACACGTCACAAACCAGCACGATAGAGCAAGTTTAGAGCCCCACAGTTTCAAAACCAGGTGACAAATGATATATGAAATACTGTAAAACTGGTGTAAGTATAAGGTACACTACATCTAATTTTTTTCAGACATCATAATGAAATACTTTGTGAGTACCAGAGCCTTAAAAATGACAAAAACCTCAATTTGTCAAGCGGAAAAATCTTAAATATATTGGGTTTCGCACTTGAAAGTCCATTATTTCAGAAACTATAAAAGATTTAGCCAAGATATTTGGTGTGGACATAGATTACAGTGTTATCTTTCTAAAAATTGAGCAAATGTGTGTAATCGTTTAAAATAATCACTAAAAAGTGGCGAAATTATCCAGTTTTTCCAGCAAAAAGGAGGTAAATTTAGAGGGTAGCCAATTTCCAAATGAAATATTTTTAAAACTATTGAAGACAAAGTTATGATTTTTGGTCTGTAGAATGATTATAATAAAATCTAAACAAAAATCCAAATAAAAATGAGAGAGAGAGAGAGAGAGAGAGAACAATCTGGACACTGGACGCTGAGAGAGCTCGGGCTCCGAGAACTCGGGCTAGAACATTTTTTGGGATGAGGTTGGTGGAGAGAGAGAGAGAGACAGAGAGAAAGAGATAGAGAGAAAGAGATAGAGAGAAATAGAGAGAGGGTGATGGATATATATATAGAGAGAGAGAATGGAGAGAGAGAGAGGAGGAGTAGAGCTCTGGAGTGCCTACGTCATGTCTTTCTAAAGTTTTTTTACGTCACGTGTTGCATCATTTATGTTTTTCGCCATCGTTCACTGAAGGGCGTGTGCCCGAAAGCCTTTGAGTTTGGTGTTTGTCGTGTGTTTTTTTCTTATTAAAAAAAATAAAGGAAGGAAAATCGGGATGGTGTTGACTTGAGTAGAAGTTGTTGCTACGCTAAGCCGTAGGCCTATTCTTGCACTTCTGGTTTCAAATAAGCAAGTTATTAAAGAAATACTAACTTAATTCTTTGAATAAAAAAAAAGTTGACAAAACGAACAAACAGAGTAATCATGTAAGTTTATTTTGATACAAACAGATCACAAGTAATGCGAAAGGAAAAAATTAACTTTGATCGATGAACAAGCTGTCCCAATGCAACATGTACCACAAAATTTTCAGCACAAACAACGATCGTCGAAACAAAAACTACACACTTAATACGCTAAATCGAGCCTAATTACTCTACAAATCGACTTCTATAATATCAATAGTCAGATAAACATATTAACTTACCAAACATGGGTTTGATTTCTTTCACAAAATGTCTCCAAATATGCATCGCCATTTCTTCGTTTGAACACTTCGCCGTCAACTCTCGGTACAAAGACTTAATGCGGATATGGGGGTACTCGCTTTCTATTAGCTGGTGCGCCGCACACATGAATATGAGTGAGAAGTGTCTGTATCCGGCGGATTCATAAAGATTAATTCTTTCTAGCACATCTTTTATGGCTATGATCGGATGAATAGATTAGAAGTTATAAAAGGTTAAAGTTGACCAATTTTTTGTCGTCCATATCTCAAAATTGGCATCGATTTAAAATGAAAAATAGCACTTCAAGAGAATAAAGGGACTCTTTCTTTAGCAGACGAAAGTATTCCCAAGTCCTCAATGAATCTATTTATACCGAAATACTACGATTGAACAGACTTGCTGTAAGGACTGCGTGTAAACTGAGTAATGCTGCCGTGTTCAGCGGGCCGAAACTCGGAAGAGTGAATGCATTTGAAACAGGCATACGCATTCACTCCAAACATTTATTGCAAACAAATGGCACAGTCTTAAACACAAAGAATTCATCTTTACTTTGAAATGTTTGGTTTTGTATGTTTTGCAAAAATGGGGAAAATATTGGCAATGAGCGACTTTTTTTGAAATTATCTCCCTTGCCGCCGCTTGGCGGCGCGTCGGCTCCAAGGGGCTTGGTTGGTACACAGGACAAGTTCTTTCGCTTAGATTAGACCTGAGTGTTCGAGGTTTTTTAATTGTTTTCTTGCTGTCGCTTTCAAATCTGTTCACAGTACTAGGCTGGCTGGTTTACTTAGATGTGATTTTTTTTAATGCGTGCTAGCTGATATTAGGTTTAGAGCTTGAATTTTCAATGATATTACGCTTACAACTCCAGTGTTTGAACCAATGAAAACCACGGAAAGAGATGGCCGTTTCGTTCCTAGCATCTCATTGGCCAGCTTGTCATGAGGTCAGCCCGTGATCACGCGCTGACCTCATGACAGTTGTAAGCGCAAAAGCGAGTTGTAAGCGTAGATGTGATTTTTTTAATGCGTGCTAACTGATATTAGGTTTAGAGCTTGAATTTTCAATGATATTACGCTTACAACTCGCTTTTGCACTTACAACTGTCATGAGGTCAGCGCGTGATCAGGCTGACCTCATGACAAGCTGGCCAATGAGATGCAAGGAACGAAACGGCCATCTCTTTCCGTGGTTTTCATTGGTTCGAACACTGGAGTTGTAAGCGTAATATCATTGAAAATTCAAGCTCTAAACCTAATATCAGCTAGCACGCATTAAAAAAATCACATCTAAGTAAACCAGCCAGCCTAGTACTGTGAACAGATTTGAAAGCGACAGCAAGAAAACAATTAAAAAACCTCGAACACTCAGGTCTAATCTAAGCGAAAGAACTTGTCCTGTGTACCAACCAAGCCCCTTGGAGCCGACGCGCCGCCAAGCGGCGGCAAGGGAGATAATTTCCAAAAAAGTCGCTCATTGCAAACGTGAGATTTTCAGCTGAGATCTGGCATTCCCGCATGACAATAGCGTGTCTGCCGCTACCTACTTTAACACATACCCCCCCAAAAAAGAAGAAAAAACAGGCCGACTTACCAAAGTTCTTCTGTTGTTGCCGTGTTACTTTAACCACTATTATTTTGTTTGTTTGGCCTCGTACCTTGACTGCTAAGATCAAACACGGTTCGTACAGGTCATGGAAAACCTGGAAAGTCATGGAATTTGATTTTTCATTTTCCAGGCCTGGAAAGTCATGGAATTTCAACTTAGGTCATGGAAAGTCATGGAATTTAAGAAAGAAAAAAAGACGTTTTCTAGGCTGTGCTTCGCGCAATACTCTCAATCTAATTTTAAACGCTGAGCACGTCAGGAAAACGTGCCCTTGCATCCCATTGGTTAATTCTGAAGGCTCGTGTGCCTTCTGCTTCCTGATTGGTTCTTTGGCTAGGTGACCTTGTTTCATTTCCACGCCAGTCCGGTCAGTTGGTTCAAACGAGGACAGAGTGAAAAGAGATTGTTTTGTTTGTAGTGCAGTGTTTCTTTGAGAATCAGGGCCCGTATTCACAACGGCGATTTATCGGCGATTTATTTTATCTCCGATTTATCTCTAAACTCAGACGATTCCAACTGCCTGTTCCGCTCTCCCTTGGCTGGATACCAGTATATATAGCAAAGCGCAACCTAGGATCCTCTGACGTGCGTACCTTATCTAACCGATCAAGATAACGCGGGGCTAGGGGATAAATCGAGTGTTAAAAAGATAAATCGCCGTTGTGAATACGGGCCAAGATTATCATCATGCCTGGAAAGTGTCGCTTTCAAGACTCTTGGACAGGAGTCCCTGAATACCGTGAGTGGGTCATGCGAGCGAGAGTGGATGGGATGGCAAAGTGCCGATTTTGTGAAAAAGACTTTGATGTATTCAACATGAGAGCGGCAGCGTTGAAAAGCCACATGAAAGGTGTCGCGCACCAGGCGCGTGCTAAAAAACACCAAGAAGAAAAGAGCAAACGTCAAACACGAATATCAGATTTTGTTCAAACTGCAAAAAATGCTGAGACAGTGCTTCAAAGGTGGTGGTTCCAGCTGGCGCTGCTACGCCGGTCGAAACTAGGCCTGCACCCACTGGCAGTGGCAGTAGATCTACTGGGATTGACACTTTCTTGACAACAGAGGACACACTGAAAGCAGAAATTTTGTGTACTTTGAAAATGGTCATCTCCCACTTCTCATTCTCCAGTACCAAAGGAATGAACGAGCTGTTCCGTCGCATGTTTCCCGACAGTGTCATCGCCTCCAAGTTTGCCTTGAGTGAAAGCAAAGCCCGGTACTTGACAACTTTTGGTCTGGGGCCACATTTCTTAGACATGCTCAAGGCAACGGCCCGGTTTTCTGATTCTCTGGTGCTGCTCTTTGATGAGTCCCTGAATGCTGAACTTCAGAAAAAACAGCTGGATATCCATGTCCGATTTTGCTATTTACCATTTGGCGCTGGATCGAAATGGCGACCGCATGTTTGTTTCAAAATGGTGCTGTTTCTAACGTAATTTGGTCAAATATAGTTCTGGTTTAATTAGAATAGCTTAAATATATCATATTCAAGAAGGGGATAACGATATATATGCTCATTTCGAAACCATTTCGAAGACATTAGCGCCATTTTGGCATTTCGGTAAATAGCATGACCGTCAAAATCACACAAGTGACAATGGCGAGTAAGAGCGTGACGGCGCAGATGCGATTTTGACGGACAAATCAGCTTAAATAGGTTAGTTTATTGGGGTTTTTGTTTCAGTTTATGCTAGAACAATCATTTAGGTAGATATTTATTGCAATATTTTGCACATATTGGAAAAAGTATTGTAGAACTCGGGACCTTCAGCGAGTGCTAAATAGACGCCGCACGCGATGTTCGAAGAAATTTCATCAGACCGGAAGTGGCCGTCGGTTCGATAGAATCCACTTTTTCTAGGATTCGCACATATCAATAACACAAAATACCAATGTAACATGAAAGATGAAAGTCTTTCTGAGTTGTCTAATTTTTTTAAACTAGTGGTAGGATTCCGTGGTAATTTGTATCAAATCTTTGCGCTACTACAGTACTAGCCAAAATGCACTCGGCAATACCACTTTACTTTCATGGCTAATTGTGGACAATCCACAAAATATTGTGAATAAAAACAAGAATGAAAGTTGTTTATGAAGCAGAAGGTTTCAAGAACATGTGTCGTGTAGTTTTGTGTTATCCGTCTTATTTCCGCTGAGAACATACAAGCCGATTACGTAAAAAAACCACCCTCCGCCACTACCGACTCGCGGTGGCTCAATGGAGTTTGCATTTCGCGACTTGGGTTGGCCTCTTCTAAACACTCGTCCGTCGAAGTTTCTCATTTGATCAAGTTGAAACTTTACTACTCATTAGAAGAAAGATTGCTCTTTCGTTCGGTTTATGTTTGAACTTCCGGTGAAAATCGAAAGACGAGTTATGGATGAAAGTTCGAACGTCATCGGACATTTTGTTAAAATTTGCTCACTTCCGCTTTTCCGATCAATTTCGTAGTCACCCTCGGATTCTACAAGATTTCCCCCTTCCAACGCTATATTCGATGTTAATGTACGACGAATCTACTTTTTGTCTAGCGCCCGGATTGTGCGCTTGAAAGGAGAAAACAGGCGGAAATTTTCCACCTGTTTGTGTGTACATCGAACCGCAATGGCGTTGTGTAGACGCTTGCTCGATTACCACATTCAGCGTGCGTTAATCGTTGAAGCACCAGACAATTTGGGACAAAAGTATCATCATTTTAAGGAGTACGTGTTTGAAAATTTTCTGCATTTGTCATTTTTTGCATCAATCTGCTGTAAAAATAATAAAAAGAATTAGATTTTTTTTTACAATGGGTGTATTGTGCGTGAGTTTGGTCGTGCGCCATACACTTTTCTCTTTAAAATTGTCATGTAACACAGTACGCTAGGTCATGGAAAATGTTGTTGAAGGTCATGGAAAGTCATGGAAAAGTCATGGAATTTTATATCTAAAAACCTGTACGAACCCTGGATCAAAACAGAGGATCTGAGGAGGAAATCAGGAGGGAAGCAGCTTAGGGTTGTCTGTCAGCTAGGTTGCCATGGCAGTGACAACATGGGTGAAGAGAGATGTGTAGGACACTGTTGTCATGGATGATCTTGAATTGATGTCTTTGATGGATGTAGTGCTACATGTTGTAAAACTGGACGTCTGATTGTTATGATGAAGGGGAAGCTGTGGAATGACAGCATGTACAATGTGTGATGTGCCCAACACTTTTGTGCAGACTGCAAGAAGGTACGGAGTCAGCTGGGAAACACCTTGTCCTACTGTCTGCCCGGCATCCTTCAGTGTCTCACCCGCATCCTCTCCTCCAACACCAAGCAACCCGTCCTCCGCGTAGGTGTCGGTGTGTGCGTGTCTCTGTAAGTGTGTGTGTGTACATGTGCGTGTGCAAGTGGACATATGTTGTGTGTGTGTGTGTGTGTGCATGTGTGTGTGTGTGTGTATGTGCATGTGTGAGTGTGAGTGTGTATGTTGGTGTGGGTGGGTGGGCATGTGTAGTGTATGTACATTGTGTGCCTGTGTGTGTGTGCATAAGGGTATGTGCAGTGTGTATTCAAGTGTGTGTCTTTGTGTGTGTGTGTGTGTGTGTGTGTGTATATGTGTGTGTGTATATGTGTGTGGGTGTGTGCATAAGGGCATGTGCAGTGTGTATGTAAATATGTGTCTTTGTGTGCGTGTGTGTGTGTGTGTGTGAATGTAATTGTATGAATGTGTGTTTGTGTGCATCCTCGATATGTAATGTGTGTTAGATGTTATTTGCAAATGCATGTGGAGAATGTTTTGTACCAAACACTTATTTTCATTATATGGTGAATGCTAAAGGTCAGAGTATCACACCAAGACTTCACTTGCGACAAGTGCAACAGAGCATGCGACTCAAGGATCGGGCTCTACAGCCACAGAGTACGCTGCCGCTCAACCCCGGACTGATCAAACCTGGCGCACACTCCATGGTCTCACGAGACTGACGGATGCCAACAGAGAACAGAGAGAGAGGGTATCACAACTTAGTTTTGACAATTCATGGCTTTGCATATGCCTTTGCAGAAAACCCTGGAAGTGTATTCCAAGACAGTAACCTTCACCTTAGCAGATGACGTGCTGGAATTCTCCCACAAAGAAAGCCGGAAAAAAGCAAGTGAGTTTTTTTTTCCTTTTCTTGCAACATTGGAGTACTAGGACAGTGAGGTTGATGAAAATGTGCAACTTGTCTCAGCTAAATCTTGACATTTTAAACCAGAAATTCTTCCATACCTAAGGAGGCAGCCCAGAAGCCTGAAGGTACGGAACTGGGGTCTGACGATAACCAGCTGTAATGAATTATTTCTTTCCCCTACTCCTTTGAGCTTTTGCTCAACATACAGGGCCCCACACTGCTTCTTACTGACCCTTGCCGAGTGCAACACGGCTCTCATCTTACCCTGGGCCACTCCCTCTCAGATTGTTCTTTTCTGATGGGTAGCTTTGACTTTATCTCAGTGGTGAAGATTTGTTTTCATCTTGACAGTGATTGTTCATCCTGTCTTGATGGCAAGCATATTTTTTTCATTGACTGAGTGAAATTTTGTAAGGAAGTGAAACACTCATCACCCCGGACTCATCAGAGTTCAGGTCATGGCGCACTGCAGGTGAACAGCTCTTGTCTCACATGGGGCCCACATGGGGATCTCTGTTGCCCTGGACGTCTAGGGATGTGAATTCTCAACTCCCCTTTTCAGTTCAAGATTAGAAAACAAATACTTGCCTTCAAGACAGAATGAACAATTGCTGTCAAGACGAAAATGAATGCTTGTTGTCAAGACAAAGCAAAAGCTTACCATCAAAACAGCCAATGTTCAGACCATTGAAATGGCCCCTCTCAGGGCCACATGTTCTAGCGAAAGCACACCTGCGGTGGGACCTGCTGTCACCCTGTGTCCCTCCATGTGCGACCTTGAGCAGTCTGCCTGCAGTATGGGATTGGCAGCAACGGTGATGTGTAGTGTTGCAACATGTTTAAAAACAATCAGAGGTTAAAAGTTATTTTTCAAACTCTCCAACTCTTCTTGTCACGCAAGGCTGGTCAGACACCAGGCAGGCAGGAAATAGGAACAGGGGATTCAAGATTCCCTCACTTAAAACAAAATTCTATCGCACCATTTTCCTTGCCACTTTGT
The DNA here is from genome assembly GCA_034096865.1 of Theodoxus fluviatilis. Taxonomy (NCBI): domain Eukaryota; kingdom Metazoa; phylum Mollusca; class Gastropoda; order Cycloneritida; family Neritidae; genus Theodoxus; species Theodoxus fluviatilis. The sequence goes on from JAWQFJ010000606.1 coordinate 15,624, forward strand.
ATCATTGAACTTTCAAAATGGAGTCCCTGAAAACTCAATATATCTTTCTGCATTCCAGGCAAAGCTGGCAATACACACAACAAGCCAGAGGCGGGAACGGGAGACGCAAGGTTCCCAGACCTGTCGTCCTTCCGCAGCAAGGAGTGGGTGTCCCAGACTGCTGCCAAAATGGCAGTGCTCTTTGACCAGCTGTTGGCGCTGGGCGGCCACAGTCAGTGGAAAGTCAGACTGGCGCTGGTGTCCTTGGCACATACCCTTCTCCAGCAGTGTGCAGGGTGAGTGGAAGGAAGAAAAGAGGAAAGGAAGAGTGGAGGGAAAGTAATGAAGATGAGTTGGAAAAGGTAAGAGAAGGAAGGGAAGATGGCAATGACCTTTGCAGACCTGCCTACTCTCCCAAAAAAATCGGGAGTCTCCCGATTTAGGCCTGTTTCTTCCGACCTCCCGATTAGGCTTTGAATTCTCCCGATTTCGATCAATGAAACCTACGAAAAAATAAAATTTGTGAAAGTTATTCTGTGTTATACATGTTTCGGGCTTTAAGACACGTAGGCTGAGTACGCCTTCCGGTGCCGCCAAACGTCTTTGCTTCGGCTGTTGTAATTGGTTTACTCGGATAGTGTCCAATCGCTAACCTTGAAAGACTGCGTGCTCGACTCGGCTGTGGTCGCGACACTCTGTTCATCGCATTTGCAATGGCGGGTAAAAAGGAAGGGACACGTTTGCATGAAACGGACGAGGATGAAATTGAATCGACATATACAGCACCAAAGAAGACTCAGAAGAAAGTGATATACTCACAGAAATGGAAAGCTGAGTACCATACAATGTTCGAGAACTTGGAGAAGTCAGCGAAGGGCGCCTATTTCGCTCACTGTGGGATTTGCCACCGCGATTTCTCAATCTCTCACGGTAGAAAACACGCAGACCTGCCTATTCTACCGACCGCTTTAGGCCTGTTTCTTCCCACCAGGGCGTTGTTCCCCCTCATCCCTTCCCCCCCATCCCCCCCCCCCCCCCCCGACCCAGGCCTGTTTTTCAAAATCTCCCAAATTGGCCTTGGGGGGGGGGGGGGGGGGGGGGTAGGGAGGTCTGCCTTTGATATGGAGTGGACTTGTAAATGTCCGAGGAGCTGTCGTGTCTTGGAAGGTGACCTGCTGAGATAGGAGGAAGGTGACCTGCTGAGATAGGAGGAAGGTGACCTGCTGAGATAGGAGGAAGGTGACCTGCTGAGGTAGGAGGAAGGTGACCTGCTGAGATAGGAGGAAGGTGACCTGCTGAGATAGGAGGAAGGTGACCTGCTGAGATAGGAGAAAGGTGACCTGCTGAGATAGGAGGAAGGTGACCTGCTGAGGTAGGAGGAAGGTGATCTGCTGAGATAGGAGGAAGGTGACCTGCTGAGGTAGGAGGAAGGTGACCTGCTGAGATAGGAGGAAGGTGACCTGCTGAGGTAGGAGGAAGGTGACCTGCTGAGATAGGAGGAAGGTGACCTGCTGAGATAGGAGGAAGGTGACCTGCTGAGGTAGGAGGAAGGTGACCTGCTGAGATAGAAGGAAGGTGACCTGCTGAGGTAGAAGAAAGGTGACCTGCTGAGATAGGAGAAAGGTGACCTGCTGAGGTAGGAGGAAGGTGACCTGCTGAGGTAGGAGGAAGGTGAGCTGCTGAGATAGGAGGAAGGTGACCTGCTGAGATAGGAGGAAGGTGACCTGGAAGGTGACCTGCTGAGATAGGAGGAAGGTGACCTGCTGAGATAGGAGGAAGGTGACCTGCTGAGGTAGGAGGAAGGTGACCTGCTGAGGTAGGAGGAAGGTGACCTGCTGAGATAGGAGAAAGGTGACCTGCTTAGATAGGAGGAAGGTGACCTGCTGCGATAGGAGAAAGGTGACCTGCTGAGGTAGGAGGAAGGTGACCTGCTGAGGTAGGAGGAAGGTGACCTGCTGAGATAGGAGGAAGGTGACCTGCTGAGATAGGAGAAAGGTGACCTGCTGAGGTAGGAGGAAGGTGACCTGCTGAGGTAGGAGGAAGGTGACCTGCTGAGGTAGGAGGAAGGTGACCTGCTGAGGTAGGAGGAAGGTGACCTGCTGAGGTAGGAGAAAGGTGACCTGCTTAGATAGGAGGAAGGTGACCTGCTGAGATAGGAGAAAGGTGACCTGCTGAGGTAGGAGGAAGGTGACCTGCTGAGGTAGGAGGAAGGTGACCTGCTGAGGTAGGAGGAAGGTGACCTGCTGAGGTAGGAGGAAGGTGACCTGCTGAGGTAGGAGGAAGGTGACCTGCTGAGGTAGGAGGAAGGTGACCTGCTGAGGTAGGAGGAAGGTGACCTGCTGAGGTAGGAGGAAGGTGACCTGCTGAGATAGGAGGAAGGTGACCTGCTGAGATAGGAGGAAGGTGACCTGCTGAGGTAGGAGGAAGGTGACCTGCTGAGATAGGAGGAAGGTGACCTGCTGAGGTAGGAGGAAGGTGACCTGCTGAGATAGGAGGAAGGTGACCTGCTGAGGTAGGAGAAAGGTGACCTGCTGAGATAGGAGAAAGGTGACCTGCTGAGGTAGGAGGAAGGTGACCTGCTGAGGTAGGAGGAAGGTGAGCTGCTGAGATAGGAGGAAGGTGACCTGCTGAGATAGGAGGAAGGTGACCTGGAAGGTGACCTGCTGAGATAGGAGGAAGGTGACCTGCTGAGATAGGAGGAAGGTGACCTGCTGAGGTAGGAGGAAGGTGACCTGCTGAGGTAGGAGAAAGGTGACCTGCTAAGATAGGAGAAAGGTGACCTGCTTAGATAGGAGGAAGGTGACCTGCTGAGATAGGAGAAAGGTGACCTGCTGAGGTAGGAGGAAGGTGACCTGCTGAGGTAGGAGGAAGGTGACCTGCTTAGATAGGAGGAAGGTGACCTGCTGAGATAGGAGAAAGGTGACCTGCTGAGGTAGGAGGAAGGTGACCTGCTGAGGTAGGAGGAAGGTGACCTGCTGAGGTAGGAGGAAGGTGACCTGCTGAGGTAGGAGAAAGGTGACCTGCTTAGATAGGAGGAAGGTGACCTGCTGAGATAGGAGAAAGGTGACCTGCTGAGGTAGGAGGAAGGTGACCTGCTGAGGTAGGAGGAAGGTGACCTGCTGAGGTAGGAGGAAGGTGACCTGCTGAGGTAGGAGGAAGGTGACCTGCTGAGGTAGGAGGAAGGTGACCTGCTGAGATAGGAGGAAGGTGACCTGCTGAGATAGGAGGAAGGTGACCTGGAAGGTGACCTGCTGAGATAGGAGGAAGGTGACCTGCTGAGATAGGAGGAAGGTGACCTGCTGAGGTAGGAGGAAGGTGACCTGCTGAGGTAGGAGGAAGGTGACCTGCTGAGATAGGAGGAAGGTGACCTGCTGAGATAGGAGGAAGGTGAGCTGCTGAGATAGGAGGAAGGTGACCTGCTGAGATAGGAGGAAGGTGACCTGCTGAGATAGGAGGAAGGTGACCTGCTGAGATAGGAGGAAGGTGACCTGCTGAGATAGGAGGAAGGTGACCTGCTGAGGTAGGAGGAAGGTGACCTGCTGAGGTAGGAGGAAGGTGACCTGCTGAGATAGGAGAAGGTGACCTGCTGAGATAGGAGGAAGGTGACCTGCTGAGATAGGAGGAAGGTGACCTGCTGAGATAGGAGGAAGGTGACCTGCTGAGATAGGAGGAAGGTGACCTGCTGAGATAGGAGAAAGGTGACCTGCTGAGGTAGGAGGAAGGTGACCTGCTGAGGTAGGAGGAAGGTGACCTGCTGAGGTAGGAGGAAGGTGACCTGCTGAGGTAGGAGGAAGGTGACCTGCTGAGGTAGGAGGAAGGTGACCTGCTGAGATAGGAGGAAGGTGACCTGCTGAGATAGGAGGAAGGTGACCTGGAAGGTGACCTGCTGAGATAGGAGGAAGGTGACCTGCTGAGATAGGAGGAAGGTGACCTGCTGAGGTAGGAGGAAGGTGACCTGCTGAGGTAGGAGGAAGGTGACCTGCTGAGATAGGAGGAAGGTGAGCTGCTGAGATAGGAGGAAGGTGACCTGCTGAGGTAGGAGGAAGGTGACCTGCTGAGATAGGAGGAAGGTGACCTGCTGAGATAGGAGGAAGGTGACCTGCTGAGATAGGAGGAAGGTGACCTGCTGAGATAGGAGGAAGGTGACCTGCTGAGGTAGGAGGAAGGTGACCTGCTGAGGTAGGAGGAAGGTGACCTGCTGAGATAGGAGAAAGGTGACCTGCTGAGATAGGAGGAAGGTGACCTGCTGAGATAGGAGGAAGGTGACCTGCTGAGATAGGAGGAAGGTGACCTGCTGAGATAGGAGGAAGGTGAGCTGCTGAGATAGGAGGAAGGTGACCTGCTGAGATAGGAGGAAGGTGACCTGCTGAGATAGGAGGAAGGTGACCTGCTGAGGTAGGAGAAAGGTGACCTGGAAGGTGACCTGCTGAGGTGGGTGTGAATTTTATGGGAATGACTACAGTGTGAATTTGCTGTTGTATGATCCCAGATGTACATTGCTCATGTTTGCTGTATTGGTGATTTTTTTGGGGTTGCAGTATAGATATTTTTATCAGGCAAGGCTAATTAAAAGAATAGAGGAAAGTTTCTCGTATTCCATCATCCATCAAAGAACATTCCCATACTTTTGGACTTTGAAGTAAGAGCCACATGGACCTATTAACTTTAATTAAACTGCTGCCTTTCTCTTGCCAGGTCGCTGAAGAGCTGCACACCAAAACTGCTGCAGATGCTGGTGTCTTTGATTGCCGATGACTACCAGCAGGTGCGAGTGCATGCGCACGAGGCACTGCAGTGGTACCGATGCAGTCTGCAGGACCCGCAGCACCAGGGCTGGCTCAGGCAGGTGCTGGAAGACAGTCTGATGACCCAGGTGTCCGCACTGCCTCGTCTCCTTGCATTCTCTGGTATGTGTGTATGAGGCATTCTCTGTGCTGTGTATATCTTGTCTGGTATGTCTGAGTGAGGCAGTCTCTGTGCTGTGTATATCTTGTCTCGTATGTCTGAATAAGGCAGTCTCTGTGCTGTGTATATCTTGTCTGATATGTCTGTATGAGGCAGTCTCTGTGTCTGTATTAGGCATTCTGTTTTCTAGTCTGTATGTGTCTGTATGAGGCATTCTGTTTTCTAGTCTGTATGTGTCTGTATGAGGCATTCTGTTTTCTAGTCTGTATGTGTCTGTATGAGGCATTCTGTTTTCTAGTCTGTATGTGTCTGTATGAGGCATTCTGTTTTCTATTCTGTATGTGTCTGTATGAGGCATTCTGTTTTCTAGTTTGTATGTGTCTGTATGAGGCATTCTGTTTTCTAGTCTGTATGTGTCTGTATGAGGCATTCTGTTTTCTAGTCTGTATGTGTCTGTATGAGGCATTCTGTTTTCTAGTCTGTATGTGTCTGTATGAAGCATTCTGTTTTCTAGTCTGTATGTGTCTGTATTAGGCATTCTGTTTTCTAGTCTGTATGTGTCTGTATGAGGCATTCTGTTTTCTAGTCTGTATGTGTCTGTATGAAGCATTCTGTTTTCTAGTCCTTATGTGTCTGTATAAGGCATTCTGTTTTCTAGTCAGTATGTGTCTGTATTAGGCATTCTGTTTTCTAGTCTGTATGTGTCTGTATGAGGCATTCTGTTTTCTAGTCTGTATGTGTCTGTATTAGGCATTCTGTTTTCTAGTCCTTATGTGTCTGTATAAGGCATTCTGTTTTCTAGTCTGTATGTGTCTGTATGAGGCATTCTGTTTTCTAGTCTGTATGTGTCTGTATGAGGCATTCTGTTTTCTAGTCTGTATGTGTCTGTATGAGGCATTCTGTTTTCTAGTCTGTATGTGTCTGTATTAGGCATTCTGTTTTCTAGTCTGTATGTGTCTGTATGAGGCATTCTGTTTTCTAGTCTGTATGTGTCTGTATGAGGCATTCTGTTTTCTAGTCTGTATGTGTCTGTATGAGGCATTCTGTTTTCTAGTCTGTATGTGTCTGTATGAGGCATTCTGTTTTCTAGTCTGTATGTGTCTGTATGAGGCATTCTGTTTTCTAGTCTGTATGTGTCTGTATGAGGCATTCTGTTTTCTAGTCTGTATGTGTCTGTATGAGGCATTCTGTTTTCTAGTCTGTATGTGTCTGTATGAGGCATTCTGTGTGCTCTTTGTCCCTTGTCCGGACATCTCAGTGGTGAGCTGTCTGTGTCCTGCTGTCTTGCTGAGGTGAAGCTGTGAGATCTGCTGTGGTATCTCTTGCTTTACAAAGTGTGGCCATGTGACTTCTGCTCTTGTCTGACTTAGTCTAGAATGGGTATGTTCTTTCTTCATTTCTGCAGGTTCATTCATTCATTCACTCATTCATTCATTCATTCATTCATTCATTCATTCATTCATTCATTCATTCACTTATTCACTCATTCATTCAATCATTTGAGAGGAGTGGGGTTGGGTGGATGTATATATTTTCTAGTTTTCTTGGGTTCATTGTGATGGCTGCTCTGTGCTATGTCATTTGTTGTTGGCTGACAAGTAACAGTGAAGTCCAGGGGTCAGTGTAGAGAAGTCACTGTATATGATCATGCAGTTTGAGGTAGTTGTCTCCAGCCTACTTGAAGCATGTCAACCAGTGCCAGTGGAAACTGTTCAGTTTCTGTTTTGTGAGGAAAATACATTTCTGATGGACAGAGTGTTGTGACAGCTTGCCATTATAAAGGATAGTTCACGAATGTGATGCATATTTGCAATATAGAAGTCTTTGCAAGTTGTAGAACTTGCATCCAAGCCAAAGGTGGTTGTCATGGAAACCATTTTGTTGATACAGATGATGCCACTGCTGTGAGAGTAGCCAACACCATAGCTGGATACCTGACTATTATGGGTAAGTGTTTGGTTGCCTTTTGAAGTTGTACAGTTATGATGGCTGTCATCTTGGTCATGACAATTTGCATAAGCTATAATTGACATCGGCGTGCGTGCCACATGATGAAGACTGCAACATCACTGCTGATGATTGGAGGGCAGCTTTGCACGATTAAAGGCTGCCAATTTTGTTGGTAAAAGCTTTGTGTTATGGCTGCACTCTTCCTGTCAGTTCATAGGTATATTTCAAGTTATTTCTAAATTTCAAGTACACACTCTTTATAGTTTTTTCCACATAGACAATTTTTGCACAAGCTCATGTTGATTTGAAACGAAGACGAGTCATTGGTCAGCATCTGTTTTTAGGCCCCCAGGTGAACGCTGTGCTGAGGTCCGAGACTCACCTGAAGCGGCTGGCGCTGGCCTTGCTTCAGGCACTGGAAGTGGACAGCTCCAACCTGCACATCATGGAAACTCCTCGTCTGCTGCCTGGCCTGGGTGAGTGGACACATGTGATATGGCTCTCCACTGCCTTTATGCTCGCCTGCTTGTTGCACTATTTCCTTCATCATTATACAGCTGTTGGTTTCCCTCAAATGCCATATTGCAATATTTGACCTGCAGTCGCTTGCAGTCAATAGAAGCAGTGTTCGAAGCTGCACCGATCCTAGAGTTGCATCCTTGGGCAAGGTGCTTTATCCACAATGCTTCTCCCATCAAGGAGTGACAGGGGATGAAATTCCCCCAAGATAATTTCCTCAAGAAGGACAAAAATAAAGATCATCATCTTTGATCATCATTAATCATTATGCCTAAACTTGTGCAACTGTCAAATGGCCACAATAGCATTGTACTAGATAAGCACCAGTGCAACTGTCAGCTTCATTTTGGATGTGCTCATGGGAAGAAAGGAAGGACCTGTTTCTTTTTGACTTCAGTGACATCCACTTGATATGCAGTAGCTTGAAGCTGAATAAGTGAAGATGATGCCTCTGTGTCTCTGTGTGATAGAGGGCTCCAAACACAGCACTTTGCCATGAATATGCTGTAAATAATCCATTTGGTGGATTGCAGTGACTTTGGGGGAAAAGCATGTTTTGTGTTTGTCTCCACATTTGTATTCAGGAGGCTGGCAAAGAGGAACAATCATTGTAGAGGAAAAAATGGGAAATGGATATTTGGGAAGCAGACAATGTGAAGAACAAATAAGTTTTTTTACATAGTGGGAAGTTTCTTGCTTAGGACTTCACATGCAATTATACAGAAAGGATGTCTGTGAGTGTCTATTCCTTGGCAGCACTCTACGTAGTAAGTAAGACGTATGTGTGACATTCTTTCTCAGAAAAAAATATGTGTATTAATTCCATGACTCCTTTCTACCAAGCAAAAAAAATTAGCATTTGCTATTCTTTCTCAGAAAATAATATATATGTGTGTATTTATTCCATTGCTACTATCTACCTGTAGATAAAATGAGTGTGATATTTTTTATCAGAAAAGATTTCTCTGTGTATCTATTCTATGGCTTTATTCTGCCTCACAAAGTGTGTGTGCGATGTTCCTTCCCCTGCATAACGAAGTGTATGTGTGATGTACCTTCCGCAGAGAAGGGAGAGGTGGACCTGACACAGCAAGTCCACGTCAACAGACCAAGGCGGACTTTCCGCTACTTCACCGACCAGAAAGTCCTGGACGCTCTTGTCAAGGTCCTCCACCTCCTTGGCTTCTACGGTGAGCTGCTCATGGACTCGTGTAGCGGGGGTGATCTACAGTAGTGTAGCGGAGGTGATCTTCAGTAGTGTAACGAAGGTGATCTACAGTAGTGTAGCGGAGATGCTCTACAGTAGTGTAGCGGAGGTGATCTACAGTAGTGTAGCGGAGATGATCTACAGTAGTGTAGCGGAGATTCTCTACAGTAGTGTAGCAGAGATGCTCTACAGTAGTGTAGCGGAGATGCTCTACAGTAGTGTAGCGGAGATGCTCTACAGTAGTGTAGCAGAGATGCTCTACAGTAGTGTAGCGGAGATGCTCTACAGTAGTGTAGCGGAGATTCTCTACAGTAGTGTAGCGGAGATGCTCTACAGTAGTGTAGCGGAGATGCTCTACAGTAGTGTAGCGGAGATGATCTACAGTAGTGTAGCGGAGATTCTCTACAGTAGTGTAGCGGAGATGCTCTACAGTAGTGTAGCGGAGATGCTCTACAGTAGTGTAACGGAGATGCTCTACAGTAGTGTAGCAGAGATGCCCTACAGTAGTGTAGCGGAGATGCTCTACAGTAGTGTAGCGGAGATTCTCTACAGTAGTGTAGCGGAGATGCTCTACAGTAGTGTAGCGGAGATGCTCTACAGTAGTGTAGCGGAGATGATCTACAGTAGTGTAGCGGAGATTCTCTACAGTAGTGTAGCGGAGATGCTCTACAGTAGTGTAGCGGAGATGCTCTACAGTAGTGTAACGGAGATGCTCTACAGTAGTGTAGCGGAGATGCTCTACAGTAGTGTAGCAGAGATGCTCTACAGTAGTGTAGCGGAGATGCTCTACAGTAGTGTAACAGAGATGCTCTACAGTAGTGTAGCGGAGATGCTCTACAGTAGTGTAGCGGAGATGCTCTACAGTAGTGTAGCGGAGATGCTCTACAGTAGTGTAGCGGAGATGCTCTACAGTAGTGTAGCGGAGATGCTCTACAGTAGTGTAGCAGAGATGCTCTACAGTAGTGTAGCGGAGATGCTCTACAGTAGTGTAGCGGAGATGCTCTACAGTAGTGTAGCAGAGATGCTCTACAGTAGTGTAGCGGAGATGCTCTACAGTAGTGTAGCGGAGATTCTCTACAGTAGTGTAGCGGAGATGCTCTACAGTAGTGTAGCGGAGATGCTCTACAGTAGTGTAGCGGAGATGATCTACAGTAGTGTAGCGGAGATTCTCTACAGTAGTGTAGCGGAGATGCTCTACAGTAGTGTAGCGGAGATGCTCTACAGTAGTGTAGCGGAGATGCTCTACAGTAGTGTAGCGGAGATGCTCTACAGTAGTGTAGCGGAGATGCTCTACAGTAGTGTAACAGAGATGCTCTACAGTAGTGTAGCGGAGATGCTCTACAGTAGTGTAGTGGAGATACTCTAAAATAGTGTAACGGAGATGCTCTACAGTAGTGTAACGGAGATGCTCTACAGTAGTGTAGCGGAGATGCTCTACAGTAGTGTAACGGAAATGATCTTCAGTAGTGTAGCGGAGTTGCTCTACAGTAGTGTAGCGGAGATGATCTACAGTAGTGTAACGGATATGCTCTACAGTAGTGTAGCGGAGATGCTCTACAGTAGTGTAGCGGAGATGCTCTACAGTAGTGTAACGGAGATGCTCTACAGTAGTGTAGCGGAGATGCTCTACAGTAGTGTAGCGGAGATGCTCTACAGTAGTGTAACGGAGATGCTCTACAGTAGTGTAGCGGAGATGCTCTACAATAGTGTAACGGAGATGCTCTACAGTAGTGTAGCGGAGATGCTCTACAGTAGTGTAGCGGAGATGCTCTACAGTAGTGTAACGGAAATGCTCTACAGTAGTGTAACGGAAATGATCTTCAGTAGAAAAACAAAGTTTAGAAAAATAGGTGATTAATATCAATGAATGAATGAAGTTTTACAACCTATCAGAAATTTTAGGCTGTGCAAGGCCTGTTTAGACTCTAAGAGCAAGTCAAAATGTTGATTTCCTTAGTCTTGTGCTTTTTAGGGAGATGGGTGGATCTGTTCTTTCCTCCACTGTCAAGGGTATGAACATCAAAGAATGTATTGTCAGGGATGAAAATTTTCCGCGGATCCGAGGATTTCCTCGGATTTGATGACCAATTTGGTCACTCTCGAGATTCGTGTAAATCCGTTGAGAATTTTTTTTTTTTTTTTGGGGGGTGGGGTTAGGTTGAACCGCACCGGCTGATGGGTAGCCATTTTGCTGCCTCGGCCAATCGTGCAAATCTGCTTAAAAGCACACGAAGAAGAAATCGGAAACTAGTCTGAACCAATGAAACGCTTCAAAAGAGAAGCCTCTGTCTATCCTTTGCTCTGATTGGTCGCTTAACCCGTGCGCATCGCGTGATCATGGCCGAATTGATGAACGGAAACAGCCGAAGCTAGCTTCGGCTCTTTTCGACATAAGGAACGCACGGCGTCTTTAGTATCAATCAACCAAGTGCAAGAATGCCGAGGAGGGATGCAAAGAAGTTTGCTACGCTGCATAAATTTGGGGAAAACCCGAAGAAAAAAAGGAAGACAACGGTAGACTTGTCAACAGCCTCCGGAGCGGAGAATTCGACAGTGATCGCTTCTGTTTCGATCGACACCGCACCACGTGCGAGCGGCGATTCAGCAGCTACCACTCTTGAGTCGATCGAAACTACGCTTGCTTCTAGTTCTACTTCGACCGAAGATGCACCTCTCGCTAGTAGTGATTCGGCAACCTCCGCACTCACGTTTATCGAATCTGCTTCTGGCGCAGCTGATGTTGCGAAAGCAATCGCCTCCTCATCGTCAGAATCTGTCCCTACCAGGGCCAAGAAACTTCGTTTCGAGAGCGAGACAAGAGAGCCAGTAGGTGATGACGAGAACGTGATTGTCAGCATGAGCATAATGAACAAGCTCGTCTCCGTGTTCCGCTGCCGAGATTGTGACCAGCCGTTAACAGTGACCAAAAATCAGTCGGCGATGTTTGGATCAGCGAGCAAGCTGAAAGTGTTCTGCTCAGCATGTGGGAACACCATTACGGCGGTCAGGACCTCACCAAAGACAGGTACTCTGCACAATGGCTATGACATCAACCGTCATCTCGTCGTTGCTGCCACCTATATTGGGATTGGGTTCACTCAACTGAGACGATTTTTCGCTCTCATGAACATGCCCCCACCCCATGCATCTGAAGACATGGCAGCTCTACCAGAAGACGCTGCATTGGAGTTCATCGGGCTGCTGATAGGCACCTTCAGGAGGCAGCTGAACAGGTTCGACTGATGTACTTGCAGTTGAAAATTAGTCAGCCAACTCCAGAAGGACGTCTAGATATTGCAGTTTCGTTCGATGGGAGCTGGCACAAGCGTGGGCGAACATCTCACAGTGGCATTGCTGCTGTCATTGAGATCTACAGTGGACTTGTTGTAGACTTTGTGAGATGTCAAGTTTCAGGAGTGATATGAATAAATGATGCGGAGGTAACACAACTTCACATTTTTGGCATGATGTTGACAAGTGTTTGTACTGTACTAGTTGTTGAAAAAACTTCCTGGTGCACTTTTCACAAGAGAATTTTTTTGTAACCAATATTCAGACAGCTAATTTTGTCATGTAGGAAGTAATGTCTGAAAGTTTAGAATATAAATTATAGCTTTCAGCACCTTTCTGCTTTCATAAGCAGATTTTGACATTTGCTCTTGTTGTCTGAATTTGTACTTGAATTGCTAGGAAATGCCTTCTCAGCACTTATAAATAGCATTTAAAAATTTCGGCGGGGGGCGTTGCCCCACTGGACCCCCCAGCGGGGCGTTGCCCCTGCACCCCACCGGGGCCTAGGCGGCCCCTGGACCCCGGCCAAGTTTCCTCTTTTTTTTCCATTCCCTGTTTTCATCCCTGATTGTGTACCAGGTTCAGAAAAGAAAAAGAAACAAAAAGAATGAATGATTAAAACAGTGAATCAGAAGATGCTGAATTACCAAAGTTTTAATGACCCTAATATTGAATTCATAGGTGAAGGAAAGTGTACATTCATGTAGTTCCAAGTAGTCCTGCAGTCACAGATCCTCTGATTCGGATGTGGACCTTGTACATTGTGTGACTGCTGTGGAACTGAGACTTTGGTCAGCGAGAGTGGACAAATCCTACTGCCATCTTGCAGGAGATCTTGTAGTACATTGTGTGACTGCTGTGGAACTGAGACTTCGGTCAGTGAGAGTGGACAAATCCTACTGCCATCTTGCAGGAGATCTTGTAGTACATTGTGTGACTGCTGTGGAACTGAGACTTTGGTCAGTGAGAGTGGACAAATCCTACTGCCATCTTGCAGGAGATCTTGTAGTACATTGTGTGACTGCTGTGGAACTGAGACTTCGGTCAGTGAGAGTTGACAAATCCTACCGCCATCTTGCAGGTGACCTTGAGCTGCTGGTGGAGCACTTCTTGGACCTGTTCCGAGTGTCCGCGTTCCGCCACAGTTCTGCCATCCTGGTGGTCAACCACCTGGTGCAGGGCGCCTCTGTCTACACGCCTCCAGGTGAGTAGCACAGCCTGTAGTCTCTGACCTGGCTGTTTGTCAGTGTTGCCTGCAACCGCGCATGCCTGTAATTTATGGCCACCACATGTTCAATATCCATTCACACTTGATTGCTGCTGGATTTGTTTTTCAAGCGGGAAAAATAAGTTCACAATATGTGCTGCTGTGAAATTACGTGGAATTAGTTTAGAGGCTGATTTGTTAAAATAATTGTTTTTGAATACAAAGAAATAATTGAATGATTGGATTTAATTTTTAATGCTAAGAGTGCGTGAAACCAAGTTTCATACTTTTTTGTGTTTTGTTTTTAGAGACTGCGAAGGAGGGGGGATTTGGCCATACAGACTGTTGCAACAGTTCTGAAACAGTTTTGAGTGTTATCAGGTAAAGTGTGTGTTACATGTGGCTGTATCCAGTGTTACGTTGTTTGTGGAAGATGTTGAATTGATTTAAGGCTGAGGCCATGCTATCTATTCAGCTGTACCACATCTTGTGATTTGGACTCAGGCTTGTTGAGTAGAAGCTCCAGATGGCTATAGTGGTTACCATATTGCATAATCTGACTTGTCAGCAAATGTTGATTGTTAAAAAACAATCTCATGTCGTGACTCTCGAATTCATCAGCCAGTGTACAGATATCTGTGATAGAAAACAAAATCATGTCATGTTCTAGACTCTAGAATTCAGCAGCCGGTGCACAGATATCTGTGATACTCATAGAAACCCTTCAAGAGATTACATTCCAACACAGCTGTTCACAGAATACAACCTGCAGAAGTTAGAAAAGTGCAAGAACCAAAGGTGGGAACTGAACCTGTGCCCTTCCAGTGCACATTCCAATGCTCTGACATAGCTGTGTGCTGGAGTTGTAAGTGTCAATAGCTGTGTGCTGGAGTTGTGTCAATAGCTGTTTGCTGGAGTTGTAAGTGTCAATAGCTGTTTGCTGGAGTTGTAAGTGTCTATAGCTGTGTGCTGGAGTTTTAAGTGTCAATAGCTGTTTGCTGGAGTTGTAAGTGTCAATAGCTGTTTGCTGGAGTTGTAAGTGTCTATAGCTGTGTGCTGGAGTTGTAAGTGTCTATAGCTGTTTGCTGGAGTTGTAAGTGTCTATAGCTGTGTGCTGGAGTTGTAAGTGTCTATAGCTGTTTGCTGGAGTTGTAAGTGTCTATAGCTGTGTGCTGGAGTTGTAAGTGTCTATAGCTGTTTGCTGGAGTTGTAAGTGTCTATAGCTGTGTGCTGGAGTTGTAAGTGTCTATAGCTGTTTGCTGGAGTTGTAAGTGTCTATAGCTGTGTGCTGGAGTTGTAAGTGTCTATAGCTGTTTGCTGGAGTTGTAAGTGTCTATAGCTGTGTGCTGGAGTTGTAAGTGTCTATAGCTGTTTGCTGGAGTTGTAAGTGTCTATAGCTGTGTGCTGGAGTTGTAAGTGTCTATAGCTGTTTGCTGGAGTTGTAAGTGTCTGATGACGTGGAGCCTGCAGGGCATGGGAGAAATGAAGTGGCCTTGACCCCTGATGTGTATGTCACGCAGCAGTGCACATTCCAATGCTCTGACATAGCTGTGTGCTGGAGTTGTAAGTGTCTGATGACCTGGAACCCGGCATGTGAGAAATGAAGTGGCCTTGACCCCTGCTGTCTGTGCCGTGCAGCATGCTGGTGGAGACGTACGTGGGATGGCTGGAGACAGATCCCATCCAGCAGGCTGCAGTCCAGGAGTCCTGGCATGACACTGCAGGCACAGGGCTGACAAACGGCTCTGTCCACTCGGATCCTGATGAGAGGTGGCGCGTGGTGCCAATGTCCCAGTCCCTTGTCCCAGCGTCCCTGTCCCGTCCCAGTCTCGCTGTGTCCCACTCCAGTCTGTCCCTGCAGACTCTGCTCATGGAAGGCCTTGGAAACTTTGCCACAGTAAGTATTTATTTATTTATCTATTTATTAATTTATTTATTTATCTATCTATCCATCCATCCATCCATCCATTATTGATTGATTTCAAGAATAATTAATTATATGCATACATTTTCATTATAAGACTGCTCTTGTTTTACTTTCTTTTTGACTCACATGCAAAGCAAAAGTGAGTCTATGTACTCACCCGTGTCGTCCGTCCGGGCGTCCGAAAACTTAAACGTTGGATTTTTCTCAGAGACTATTAAGTCTATCAATACCAAATGTGGCATAATGGTGTATGATGACAAGGCCTCAAAAAACATACATAGTGACTTGACATTGCTTCAAGGTCAAGGTCGCAGGGGCCATAAATGTTGTCTAAAAAACAGCCATTTTTCACATTTTCTCAATTTTCTCTGAAGTTTTTGAGATTGGATACCTGACCTATATATGGTATATAGGGCAAAGTAATCCCTATCTTTTGATACCAGTTTGGGTGACCTTGCTTCAAGGTCAAGGTCACAGGAGCTCTTCAAAGTTGGATTGTATACATATTTTGAAGCGATCTTGTCCCTGAACTATGGAAGATAACTGTTCCAAACTTCATAACATTGTAGTACACATGTTATACTTTCATCATGAGACACATTTGGCCACATATCATCAAGGTCAAGGTCACTTTGACCCTTATGAAATGTGACCCAAATGGGGTAGTGAACCACTAAAAGTGACTATATCATGATAGAAAGTGCCAATAAGCACCATTTAGCTTCCTATGTCTTGAATTAACAGCTTTGTGTTGCATGATCTTGGATGACCTTGACCTTGGGTCAAGGTCACATGTATTTTGGTAGGAAAAATGTGTAAAGCATTTCTTAGTTTAGTGTATGATGTCATGCTAGGTGTAGTTAATTGGCCTTGACCTTGAAGGTCACCTGAAGGTCAAGGTCATGTAAAGGTCAAGGTCAAGCATGTGAGTTGTATGGGCTTTGCCCTTCTTTTTTCTTCTTGAAATCAATGCTGCATTATGCAAATTTAAATTTTGTTGCCTTGGAGTAAAAGACTACTAGAAAACAGCTAACAAAATGTATTTTATGAAGAAATTGTGTCAGAGATGTCATTACCACAAATAGTCAATGTTAGGTGCTATGTGCTTAAAATTGACATGGTTGTGAAAAAGAAAAAGACTCGACTAAGAAGAGGAAATGGGCAGGACTGACTCAGTGAGGGGAGGGAAGAACAGAACTGTCTCCAACTGCAGACAAGAAGCGCAGTTTGAATTGGGTTCTGTGCAGTGTGCTTGGTGCATGTAGGAAGTGTGCTGGGATGTTTATGTGCTGTACAAATAATTATGCATTAATCCCCAAAATGTTTTCTTTAGTATTGGGTGGAAAGAAATGTCACATACATTTTTGTCATGACAAGGAATTAATGCTGGATTTTGTCGGGGACAAGAATATTAACTTCCTGAATCACAAACTTTTTTCAGTCGAATGGGAACATGTCAAAGCCCTAATATTTTTAAAAGAGGCAATTCACTGTGATCGTATATTCCTTGGTGCACAATCATCTCTATAGTACATATCACTCTTTTAGGTCCAAAAGATGAGATTTTGAGGTTTGGGCTAGAGGCATGAGAATAACCTTGAAAGAGATTTCAGGAAGGGGATGTGCATGCATCCCAATACCACCTTTGGTCAGCCTGCGGAGAGACATAACACTTAACCTTTAGAGCGCCACTAATTTTCGTCATAGGTTTACCCCAGAACCACAAGTTTTTATGTGTGGTCAAATTCGACACCATATTTTCTTAAAAAATCATCATTTATTACCTATTCAAGCTTTGAAGTAGATTTTTGAAGGGTGAGTAGAAAAATGGATGGCCTACATGGCGCAATTAATGAAAATACCATAGAATGTTTTTTTCAGCTGCTAAAAAATATTGGAACACAGACAACAACAAAAAACAAACAAATACACTGTGTTTTCCTACACTGCTCTATGTATTCAAGAATGCAACAGCTTTTGATGAAAATGCAAAAGTGCATACATAGAGTCTCCAAGTAATGGAGATACATCTGAAAATGTTTTAGGGTAAAACTAAAACAAAACAAAAAATCCTACAATTACTTCCAGTAGAGAAGTCAACCGAGTCATTTTCATCTGAATCAAGCTTCCGCTCCTCTCAGTCTCGATCTACAGACCACAACTGACATCGGTTGAAGCACTGTTTTCCTACACTGCTCTATTTATTCAAGAATACAACAGCTTTTGATTACTTGGAAATACATCTGAGAATGTTTTAGGGTAAAGCAAAACCAAAAATCCTACAATTACTTACGCTAGGGAAGTCAGCCGAGTCATTTTCATCTGAATCAAGCTTTCGCTTGTCTCGATCTACAGACCACCACACATCGTCGAAGTACATGCTTGCCTCTCTATCCCTCCATCTCCCATCACATCAATGTCAGTAAAGCCTTCGGATTCATATTCTGAGAGTCAGAATCGAAAAATAACTCCACAAGCGCTTCAACTTCTTCGTCAGTCGCCATACTGGCAAAGAAAAAAGTCCTGTTCACAAACGACAAAGACGCAACTTCGTGAAAAAATTAGCAGAAAATTCGCCCACGCTATCTCAATCGCCAAAATGGCGGATCTCGTTGCCACGTGATCCCTGCATGTGACTATGATATTTTTAGAACAGCATGACTCGATGGCAGCGTTAGGCAAGTAAACAAAGCACGTCACTATTGCTTGTCGCACTGATACGCCGGCGGACGTCTGGGGAATGTACGCTGTGGCGCGTCAAGGCGCTGGCGGCGCTCTAAAGGTTAATATTGATGGTTTTATTCGTAGGTAAAAGATAGACTGCCGAATTCGAGAAGACAAAACAAATAATGATCATAAAGATAGCTGGGAGGTGTTTTTATTATAGAAACAAACGTTTTGGTCGTAGCCCTTCATCAGTTTGGCAAACAGCAAGTTTGAAGATGATGGTTTCTTGTTTCCCCCAGGTGGCAGGGCCGATGTTTGAGAGTCACCTGATGGCGGTGCTGTACCCGGTGCTGGTGAGACTGGGGGAGGAGGCCCAGCTCCTGTCACACACGGCGTACCTGGCCCTGCATGACATGGCACACGCCTGCTTCAAGCCGTGAGTAGGCTGCCAGTGGGACTGGCCACACGGGCGGACCAACTTGTTTCTCTCTGTTCCTCAGACTGAGGCCAAGGCTTACATAGAGATTGCTGACATGGATTTAATTGCTTGTTGGAGTGATTATCTCTCTGACCCTGTTGTAGTTTGAGGCAAAAGACATACACAGAGATTTTTGCATGGGTTTGGTTGCATGTAGGAATAATCTTCTGTATGTTGCTGAGATGTTTTCTCTTGCACATGAAATGTGAAACACTCTCATGAGACACCTCAGAAACGACACATCGTGGGAGTTAGTCAGCCAAGTTTGTGTCCTGCAGAGTTCCCCACTGTGGAAAGCCCCTGGGGTGAGCATGACAGTTTGGAGTGAAAGTGATCTTTTCCTCCCAGTGAAAGTGGTTCAGTGTTTTGAGTTATTTCACCATGACACTTGCAACCTACCATGCCAGTCGCATGCATCAAGTCTTTAGTAGTAAGGAATGTCTGACTCGGTGGCGGATGCTATCTCTCTTTTTCTTTCTGTTGTTCTCTTTGCTTTGTTTTTCTTCTTTCTTTTTTAACTTCTTTCTTTCTTTCTTTTTCTTTCTGTCTGTATTTCTTTCTCACTTTCTTTCCTTCTTTCTTTTTGTCTTTCCCACTTTCATTCTTTCTTTTTTCCTATTTTCCTTTCTTTGTGTCTTGCTGACTGATGTTTTATCTGCTTGTCTTCCTTCTTTCCTTCCTTCCTTTCTTATTTCCCTCCCTCCTTTGTCCAGTCACTAGACCCAGTCATGCAGTCTGTGTGCAGGTCAGTGGGAGTGCTGCTGAAGGACAATGTGGACTTCCTGGTGGACGCGGTCAGTGCCCGCCTGCGCCACCTGTCGTCCCACCTGGAGGCCCCTGCTGTCCTCCATCTTGCCCTGGCCTACTGCGGGCAGAGTGCTCTCCCCTGTCTGCAGCCCCTGCTTCTGGAGGTGGGTGTCCTGTCCTCTACCCAGAGCTGGAATGGAGCTAGAAGTGCATGGGGCATCTGTCAGGGCCCACATGAAAAGCTGTAGTAAGGGATGAGCTTAGAGTATTTTTGTGTGATTCCACATGACTGTAGCCCCTGTACATCTTATGTCTCCTTAGGGTTTCTGCGCATCTCGTAGCAACAGAAGTGGTTATTGGAATGTGTATTTGAAGGTGAAGACAAAGTTGACCATGGCGCCTTCATCCTCTTACAGGTGTTCAATCAGTTGACAGCGAGCTGAGATTGCCTTTTGACTGTTCATTGCTGCAGCCTTGCATACCATGTGTGGCCAAAAATTATGGAAAGATGATGTTTTACATCTGCTCTCCTGGTTACTTTGCCATTGTTTGAATATTGATAAAGGAATGAATGTATTTAAAAATAACTTTGTGTCCTATATACTGAATTCATCCATTTGTGCAGCATTTTTCTTTGTTGCATACCTTGAGTCATCACTCATTTATCATGACTAATGTGACAACTACGGTGGATGCTTGTTTCAGGTGCTGGACTGCTTTGAAAACTACCACGCCCAGTATCCACTGATGTTTGCCAAAGTTCTGCGTCGCATCCTGCAAACCTTCTCTAGTTGGACTTCGCAATCTGAGTGCTCCGTGAGTCTCTGTTTTGGTGCAGGGAATGGATGTGTGTGTGAGCACAGAGGGGGTGTTTTCACCTCCTTAATTTGTGTATGTGTGTGTGTTTGTGTGTGTTTGTGTGTGTGTGCGTGTTTGTGTGTGTGTGTGTGTGTTTGTGTGTGTGAGTTTGTGTGCATGTTTGTGTGTGTGTGTGTGTTTGTGGGTGTGTGCGTGTTTGTGTGTTGTGTGTGCGTGTGTTTTTGGGTGTGTGTGTGTGTGTGTTTGTGTATGTGTGTGCGTGCGTGTGTATATGTGTGTGTTTCTTGTGTGTATGTTCTTGTGTGTGTGTGTGTACATGTGTGTGTGTGTTGTGTGTGTGTGTGTTCTTGTGTGTGTTTGTATTTGTGTGTGTGTGTTCTTGTGTGTGTGTGTGTTCTTGTGTGTGTGTGTGTGTGTGTGTGTGTGTGTGCATGCATGTTTGCATGCTTATGTACATGCATGAAGGGTAACATGAAAGTTGGATAGTGATACACACTTCCTTCATAAACACTGCTTTTTCTGACTCTGCTACATTTTTTTTGCTGATTTTTTTCTTCCTTTCCTTTTGCTGCCTGTCATTTTCCTTGCTTGTTCCACTTTCTTCCAAGTATCTTTCCATTCTACCCCTGCTGCCATTCCTTCATGCTTGCTTGGTTTCACAGGCACCAGCAGAGGAGCAGCCCAAGGCTGAGACAGATGCCAAGATGGATGCCAAGATGGATGCCAAGACTGATACCAAGACTGATAATGTGGTGGATGCCAAGACTGATGCCAAGATGGATGCCAAGACTGATGCCAAGATGGATGCCAAGACTGATACCAAGATGGATGCCAAGACTGATGCCAAGATGGATGCCAAGACTGATGCCAAGATGGATGCCAAGATGGATGCCAAGATGGATGCCAAGACTGATACCAAGACTGATAATGTGGTGGAATATCTAAGAGACCTGCAGAAGACCATGAAGATCTCAGACAGTCTGGGAGAGGATCTGGAGCTGTCTGACAGTGACGATGACAAAGGAAATGAAAGTGGAGATGAAAGTAAGAGCAAAGAGGAACAGAGTGAGACTGAAAAGTTTTTCAACAAGTATGACAAGGTGCTGTCGGAGGCACAGAAGGAGGCAGAGCAGGCAGGTGTGGAAGAGGAGGAAGGACAGAAGAAAGAAGCGACAGATGACCCCTACAGGACCATTGTACTGGAACAGACCAAGGAGGTGAGTGACATTCCCATTGTGAGTGTAAAATGAAATCTTTTGTTTGTATGGAATCTTTTATCTGAATAGAAGGCATAACCTGGTAGCATCCTGTATCTTGTACCCCCTGTGGGTTGGGGGTCAGAATAGACCCACCGTGTCTCTCTACGTGATTGGTAAGAAGCAAATAATTAGGGACATAATGACTTGATTTGTGCTTTCTCTAAACTATTCTTGTGATTTTAATGTTTAATGACCCTACATAGCCTACAAAGGCTGATAGGCCATAAAACTCCAGCCAGCCAGCCAGCCAGCCAGCCAGCCAGCCAGCCAGCCTGTGTCTAGTTTTTGCACCTCTCCTCCTTATTTGTGGCAGACACCTTTTTACTCCTGTCCACTGTGTCATGCAGTCACCTTTACATTGCTGTGTGCGTTGCCTTCACAGACACCTTTTTACTCCTGTCCACTGTGTCATGCAGTCACCTTTACATTGCTGTGTGCGTTGCCTTCACAGACACCTTTTTACTCCTGTCCACTGTGTCATGCAATCACCTTTACATTGCTGTGTGCGTTGCCTTCACAGACACCTTTTTACTCCTGTCCACTGTGTCATGCAGTCACCTTTACATTGCTGTGTGCGTTGCCTTCACAAACACCTTTTTACTCCTGTCCACTGTGTCATGCAATCACCTTTACATTGCTGTGTGCGTTGCCTTCACAGACACCTTTTTACTCCTGTCCACTGTGTCATGCAATCACCTTTACATTGCTGTGTGCGTTGCCTTCACAGACACCTTTTTACTCCTGTCCACTGTGTCATGCAGTCACCTTTACATTGCTGTGTGCGTTGCCTTCACAGACACCTTTTTACTCCTGTCCACTGTGTCATGCAGTCACCTTTACATTGCTGTGTGCGTTGCCTTCACAGACACCTTTTTACTCCTGTCCACTGTGTCATGCAGTCACCTTTACATTGCTGTGTGCGTTGCCTTCACAGACACCTTTTTACTCCTGTCCACTGTGTCATGCAATCACCTTTACATTGCTGTGTGCGTTGCCTTCACAGACACCTTTTTACTCCTGTCCACTGTGTCATGCAATCACCTTTACATTGCTGTGTGCGTTGCCTTCACAGACACCTTTTTACTCCTGTCCACTGTGTCATGCAATCACCTTTACATTGCTGTGTGCGTTGCCTTCACAAACACCTTTTTACTCCTGTCCACTGTGTCATGCAGTCACCTTTACATTGCTGTGTGCGTTGCCTTCACAAACACCTTTTTACTCCTGTCCACTGTGTCATGCAATCACCTTTACATTGCTGTGTGCGTTGCCTTCACAGACACCTTTTTACTCCTGTCCACTGTGTCATGCAATCACCTTTACATTGCTGTGTGCGTTGCCTTCACAGACACCTTTTTACTCCTGTCCACTGTGTCATGCAATCACCTTTACATTGCTGTGTGCGTTGCCTTCACAGACACCTTTTTACTCCTGTCCACTGTGTCATGCAGTCACCTTTACATTGCTGTGTGCGTTGCCTTCACAGACACCTTTTTACTCCTGTCCACTGTGTCATGCAGTCACCTTTACATTGCTGTGTGCGTTGCCTTCACAGACACCTTTTTACTCCTGTCCACTGTGTCATGCAGTCACCTTTACATTGCTGTGTGCGTTGCCTTCACAAACACCTTTTTACTCCTGTCCACTGTGTCATGCAGTCACCTTTACATTGCTGTGTGCGTTGCCTTCACAGACACCTTTTTACTCCTGTCCACTGTGTCATGCAGTCACCTTTACATTGCTGTGTGCGTTGCCTTCACAAACACCTTTTTACTCCTGTCCACTGTGTCATGCAATCACCTTTACATTGCTGTGTGCGTTGCCTTCACAAACACCTTTTTACTCCTGTCCACTGTGTCATGCAGTCACCTTTACATTGCTGTGTGCGTTGCCTTCACAGACACCTTTTTACTCCTGTCCACTGTGTCATGCAGTCACCTTTACATTGCTGTGTGCGTTGCCTTCACAAACACCTTTTTACTCCTGTCCACTGTGTCATGCAATCACCTTTACATTGCTGTGTGCGTTGCCTTCACAAACACCTTTTTACTCCTGTCCACTGTGTCATGCAATCACCTTTACATTGCTGTGTGCGTTGCCTTCACAAACACCTTTTTACTCCTGTCCACTGTGTCATGCAGTCACCTTTACATTGCTGTGTGCGTTGCCTTCACAGACACCTTTTTACTCCTGTCCACTGTGTCATGCAGTCACCTTTACATTGCTGTGTGCGTTGCCTTCACAGACACCTTTTTACTCCTGTCCACTGTGTCATGCAGTCACCTTTACATTGCTGTGTGCGTTGCCTTCACAGACACCTTTTTACTCCTGTCCACTGTGTCATGCAGTCACCTTTACATTGCTGTGTGCGTTGCCTTCACAGACACCTTTTTACTCCTGTCCACTGTGTCATGCAGTCACCTTTACATTGCTGTGTGCGTTGCCTTCACAGACACCTTTTTACTCCTGTCCACTGTGTCATGCAATCACCTTTACATTGCTGTGTGCGTTGCCTTCACAGACACCTTTTTACTCCTGTCCACTGTGTCATGCAATCACCTTTACATTGCTGTGTGCGTTTCCTTCACAGACACCTTTTTACTCCTGTCCACTGTGTCATGCAGTCACCTTTACATTGCTGTGTGCGTTGCCTTCACAAACACCTTTTTACTCCTGTCCACTGTGTCATGCAGTCACCTTTACATTGCTGTGTGCGTTGCCTTCACAGACACCTTTTTACTCCTGTCCACTGTGTCATGCAGTCACCTTTACATTGCTGTGTGCGTTGCCTTCACAAACACCTTTTTACTCCTGTCCACTGTGTCATGCAATCACCTTTACATTGCTGTGTGCGTTGCCTTCACAGACACCTTTTTACTCCTGTCCACTGTGTCATGCAGTCACCTTTACATTGCTGTGTGCGTTGCCTTCACAAACACCTTTTTACTCCTGTCCACTGTGTCATGCAGTCACCTTTACATTGCTGTGTGCGTTGCCTTCACAGACACCTTTTTACTCCTGTCCACTGTGTCATGCAGTCACCTTTACATTGCTGTGTGCGTTGCCTTCACAGACACCTTTTTACTCCTGTCCACTGTGTCATGCAGTCACCTTTACATTGCTGTGTGCGTTGCCTTCACAGACACCTTTTTACTCCTGTCCACTGTGTCATGCAATCACCTTTACATTGCTGTGTGCGTTGCCTTCACAAACACCTTTTTACTCCTGTCCACTGTGTCATGCAATCACCTTTACATTGCTGTGTGCGTTGCCTTCACAAACACCTTTTTACTCCTGTCCACTGTGTCATGCAGTCACCTTTACATTGCTGTGTGCGTTGCCTTCACAGACACCTTTTTACTCCTGTCCACTGTGTCATGCAATCACCTTTACATTGCTGTGTGCGTTGCCTTCACAAACACCTTTTTACTCCTGTCCACTGTGTCATGCAATCACCTTTACATTGCTGTGTGCGTTGCCTTCACAAACACCTTTTTACTCCTGTCCACTGTGTCATGCAGTCACCTTTACATTGCTGTGTGCGTTGCCTTCACAAACACCTTTTTACTCCTGTCCACTGTGTCATGCAGTCACCTTTACATTGCTGTGTGCGTTGCCTTCACAGACACCTTTTTACTCCTGTCCACTGTGTCATGCAGTCACCTTTACATTGCTGTGTGCGTTGCCTTCACAGACACCTTTTTACTCCTGTCCACTGTGTCATGCAGTCACCTTTACATTGCTGTGTGCGTTGCCTTCACAGACACCTTTTTACTCCTGTCCACTGTGTCATGCAGTCACCTTTACATTGCTGTGTGCGTTGCCTTCACAGACACCTTTTTACTCCTGTCCACTGTGTCATGCAATCACCTTTACATTGCTGTGTGCTTTGCCTTCACAGATCCTGTTGAGATGCAAACACCTGCTGCTGACTAAGAGTCGAGAACTGACACTGGCGGTGCTGACCATCGTCCAAGATGGCTGTCTGCTGCTCCATGGCACGGAGGGTATGTTGTTTCTGCCTGTTATAATAATGTTAAGTAATCTTGTCACAGAATGATGCATTACAGATGTGAGAGCAGATATAGTAAAAATGTGTTTTATAATTCAGGAGAGTTGACTGCAGGATAATGACTGATGCCCTAGCAGACCACGAAGGATCAATCAGCATCTGTGGCAGAAAGATCACCAACTTACGTTTTGCTGATGACATTGATGGATTTGCAGGAAGTGAAGAGGAGCTGACTAGTCTTGTTGAGCACCTGGACAAGACCTCACAGGCATATGGCATGGAGATCAGCGCCGAGAAGACCAAGGTGATGACGAACAATCCTCGGGGCTTCAAAATGGAAATCAAAGTGAAGGGCCAAAAACTGGAAGCTGTGAACTTCAAATACCTGGGATCTATTGTGACTGATGAAGGGTCCAAACCAGAGATACTGTCCAGGATAGCACAAACAACAGCAGCATTGGCAAAGTTGAAGCCAATATGGTGTGACAGAAATATCACTCTCGCGTCGAAAACCCTGTAAAAACTGATGGTCGTGTATTGTTTCTCAATACAGGCATGATATGGCAAAACTGTCCTTGAAAACCCTGTACAAACTGATGGTGGTGTATTGTTTCTCAATACAGGGATGATGTAGCAAAATTGTCCTTGAAAACCCTGTACAAACTGATGGTGGTGTGTTGTTTCTCAATACAGGGACAGTGTGGCAGACGTGTCACCAGCTGTGGCAGCCCATCGTAGCTCTCTTCAAACGTGATGTCCCCATCGTCCAACATCAGGTAGGCAGGGCTGAGATGTAAAGATGAATTATTTCTGACAGGCCTACGGCTCTAGCACTGTATTGAGTTGGTTCTTTTTAACCCTTAGCGTGCGGCCGGCGGGAATTCCCGCCGAGCTTGGTTTCACCGCTGTGTGCGGACGGCGGGAGATCCCGCCCGCACTCGATCGCTGAGGGTGGGTTAGTTTGAACGCGGTTATCTCCCTTGCAAATGACATCAACTATCTATAAATACCACAGCAGGAAAGCGGACATCCCGAGCTTTCTGCGCATGTGCAGTTTGTATGGGCGATCTCTACAAAGTTTTCGAGTAAATTCGCTCCGAAGTTTGATGTTTTTTTTGCGTCAAGTTTTGTCAGAAGACATCGATGAGCGTGTAATAGAGCTTTTGTTTGGCGAGGATTCAGACGAAGAGTTCGAGCCTTTCAATCTAGATGATGTTGCCGAGGCAGAAGCAGAATTGCAGCGATTCCGATCGCGGGAAGATGTCGAAGTTCGAACCGTTACCGTGCATCGGAGCGAGCATCGTCAAGTAGATCAACTTCAAGACGTGCATCAGGAAGCGCATCACGCTCTTTCCGACAGCAGGCTTCCGAAGATGCTTAGCTTCCTCCCTTCTGTCAGACGTCTGGCCTACTTGTTCACACTGAGAGCGACGATGCCAACAAGATTTTCGCTTACTTCTTCGATGACGATGTATTTGGACTAATGTAATGACCGAACAAACAATCAGGTATGCGTCGCAATATTTCGCAGCCCATCCAGTCGACCAACTCGCGCCTCACTCACGGTTTCGAGATTGGAGATTTTAAACCTGCTGTAGAGATTTTTGCTTGATTTCCTAGATAGTTTTCAACCTGCTATGGACACTGCATGTTGCCTTGGGTAGAAGCTGTGTGTGTGTGTGTGTGTGTGTGTGTGTGTGCGTGTGTGTGTGTGATTTTCCAGTTTCAGCCATTTTTATTAGTATGTCATTGTACCTGTAGTAACATGTAGATATTCCATTGGTGTCATTTTGTGGATGAGTAAATAGTTATGCTTATAATTCCTCATGAGAATCGTTTGCTTTCAACAAGGTTAGAGTGATTGTTTTTAGGCACTGTGATCAGCGTCTTCCCCACTCCCAACCACACCCCTACTCCATGATCACAGCAAGTACGTGGTGACTTTTGAGGTGCATGTAAGGATTTGAGGCCTTTTTTGTCCTTCTTTTTACTAGGTAACCTATCAGAAATCAAGCCTGATAATTGCTGGAGGTTATGATTAGATAATAAAGTTAGTGTAAAGGCATTTTATTGGTCTGTTTTGTTGTTGTTGTTGTTTTATTTTATTTTGAGAATAAAACGCAGGTATTATGATAAATTTCATTCAAGTGCTGCATACCACTGTGTACAGAATTCTCTCAGCTACAACTTTTATTCTTTGCACTTTTTGATCAGAGGGGAAGAAGAATATGAAAATGGGCTTCAAAGACGGTGACCGTTTTTGGAGTAAATTTAGGGAAAATAGGTCAGCAAGCAGCAATGACGATATGCAAAGAAACCTCAGCAGCGTAAGGGTTAAGGGGGTGGAGGGATGGCATATTATTTGCTGTGACAGATGGTGGCATCAGTTCAGCCCATAGTCCTTCTGGAATGATGGCATGTCCATTGATATCGTGACACAAAGCTGTGAGCTCAGCAGAGGTTTTCAGGGAAGCCTGGAGGATTGCAGTCCATGGGAAGCCCTGTGATTTGCATTAAGGGGGGACACGGCGTACAAAAACGGATTAATAGAAAATAAATCATAACTCAGCAAATATGAAAGCTATACTAATGAAATTTTATACAGAATACAAACACACTGGAAGGTATATTTAAACAAAATTTTATTGCTGAAGACTTAGTTGTTCTTGTGTTATAGCAAAATAACTGAAAAATAAACATACCAATTTTCTCCCCTCCGTGAAATTTTAATTAATAACCTTTTTATGATCAACAATGATTGTAAACAAAGAAGAAGGTCTATATTATTCAATAAGATATAATAAGTGGATTACTAACACTTCTAAATAATTTTAGTGAAATTTAGAACAAGTAACCAAAAAATGTGCTCCGGGCATAACATAATTAAATTTTTACAAAAATTAAGCAAATTCAGCTACACCTTTCTGATTGGTCTTATTGAATGCAATATTTATTCATAAATATACACACACAATTTCAGAAAGCTATCTCAATCCTAAG
The DNA here is from genome assembly GCA_034096865.1 of Theodoxus fluviatilis. NCBI lineage: Eukaryota > Metazoa > Mollusca > Gastropoda > Cycloneritida > Neritidae > Theodoxus > Theodoxus fluviatilis. Next base: position 43,591 of record JAWQFJ010000606.1, read on the forward strand.
TGACTTTATTTTTGGGGAGAAAATCACTACCGTAGAAATAAAAACCACATTATGAGAAAATTGACTTTAAAGTTTGAGAAAGATTAAACGTTAACTACAACTGAACCATAACAGATACAATTTAATAACATAACTCATTGAATGTGTCGTTTATTTGTTATCATTGTAGCAAACTTTCAACTTATTATCTTAATTCAAAATATCAGGATAATTAGGTGAAAAGCATCACCTGTAGCAAAACATTCCCGTTTTCTGTAAGAATCGCGTAATCACGGCAACTTCCGCCGTGATAACAGCTTCGTTCAGTGCCGTGTCTGTAGATGAGAACGCGATCGCTGTTGTATCACAACCTCCAGAGGCTGTTGACACGACTTAATTTCTTTTCTGGGCTTGCTTTTTCCGTCCATTTCTGCATCTTCCGTGGAATTGTCTCGATCGAGATAGCGCGAACTTTCGCGCGCTGTAAGCGCACTTCGGAAAGAACCGATGTTTGCTTCGGCGGCCGACGTTCAGGCCGGAAACAGCCGAAGTACGGTTCGGCCGTTTCCGCCTACCACTTCCGCCAGTCGAAGTAAGGTTCGGCCGTTTCCGCCAGCCACTTCCGCCTGATCACGCTGTGATCACGCACACAAGCGGCCAATCAGAGCCTAGCTGAGAGACAGGCCGTTATTTCGAAGCTTTCCATTGGTTTGCACTGGCATCCGATTTGTACTTCGTGTGCCTTCGGTAATTATTCTTCGGTACCGGAAACAGTTGCAACGTAAAGCCGGGAAATGAAGCTTCGATGCGATACCAAACATGTGGCGTTCTTTGGAAGGAAGATGCTGAAACTAAGCTTTCAAATCTGTGCATTTTGGCTTCCTGGTTAGTACTTTTTTTTAATCTAGCGGTGGGTACCTTACAAAACAAATTGGTTTAAAATACTTTGAAACCTAAGCCAGCAAAATCGATCGCACACACGTGTAGCGGAGATGTTGTAGATTCCAAATCCGCGCTTAACACGAAACTCAATTTCTGAAAATTTTTCATGAAATTCTGCAGGCCGTGTCCCCCCTTAAGCATTTATAGAGGCATTGTGTCATAACTATGAAGAGAGAACACTGTTCAGTGGCAGATGAAGTGCTGGGGGGGGGGCTTGGAATCCCTGGAACAACCCCACCTCACCCCTGATCTGTCCCTGGAGTTTATAATTATCCAGCTTTAATCAGTTTTTGTAATTACCTGCTCCATGAACAGTTTTTTGTCAGTGTTTAAAAACATACTCATTGCATCAAAATTAATGGCGGGTTACCTACCACTTGGATACTGCCTCAGACACCGGAGAGAAGATAAATTGACACCTTTATTAGATTATTGAAATGTTTCCTCTGTAAAATGGGTTGTTACTGTCTTTCAGGTGTTCCAGGTGATCAAAGTGATGTCAGAGTCATGTGGGGACTTCCTCAGAAGTCGAATTGTGGAGGAAATTCTCCCCTCCCTCCTGCAGACTCTGAACAGAGCAGCTGCAAACAAGTAAGTATGCTGGCAGCAAGTTGTTTTGTAGTAAGTACTCTCGCAGTAAGTAGGCTGGCAGCAAGTATATTTGTAGTAAGTACTCTCACAGTACGTACGCTGGCAGTGAGTGGTTTTGTAGTAAGTACTCTCGCAGTAAGTATGCTGGCAGTGAGTGGTTTTGTAGTAAGTACTCTCGCAGTAAGTATGCTGGCAGTGAGTGGTTTTGTAGTAAGTACTCTCGCAGTAAGTATGCTGGCAGTGAGTGGTTTTGTAGTAAGTACTCTTGCAGTAAGTATGCAGGCAGTGAGTGGTTTTGTAGTAAGTACTCTTGCAGTAAGTATGCTGGCAGTGAGTGGTTTTGTAGTAAGGACTCTTGCAGTAAGTTTGCAGATAGTAAGTGGTTTTGTAGTAAGTACTCTTGCAGTAAGTACGCAGGCAGTGAGTGGTTTTGTAGTAAGCACTCTTGCAGTAAGTACGCTGGTAGTAAGTGGTTTTGTAGTAAGTACTCTTGCAGTAAGTACGCAGGCAGTGAGTGGTTTTGTAGTAAGGACTCTTGCAGTAAGTTTGCAGGTAGTAAGTAGTTTTGTAGTAAGTACTCTTGCAGTAAGTACGCTGGCAGTGAGTGGTTTTGTAGTAAAAACTCTTGCAGTAAGTACACTGGCAGTAAGTGTAGTAAGCACTCTTGCAGTGAGTATGCTGACAGTGAGCCAGTGGCTTGCTGCTTTTTACTGAGGAAGGCCTGTGCCTTAAAAGTTGTGTCCTTCATTAAACTTTCCTAAGCCTCCAAGTCCAAGCAATCCTTGCAGTCATTTTTGTTCTGTCACGCTGCTTTTTAACTACTTGAACATATACCACATGGAGTACTCATTTGGGTTTGGTTCCCTTAAAAGATTACAGAGCCTTATTGAATCATGCCAATTAGGATCAAGTTTAAAAAACAAAGCAGAACATTCTGCAGGGAAACTTAGGAAGAGTTTTTTTGAAACTGCCATTATAGATTGAACTCACGATCTCCCTGTGAATGTCTAAGCTTTCTAACCACTGACTGAGCTACTAAAGTTTGGGAGAAATTCTCTCAAAATTGCAAATCACTTTTGACATTGTTGTGTGAAAAATCGTTTGCAAGTCTCTCCTAGCACCCATGCTGGGTGTTCTGCTCTCTATAGGGATCTTGCAATCCTTGGTTGCTACCTGAGGAAATGGTGAGTAGTGATGATAGGTGTTGGTTTTCTCTATGAGGGTTAGATATGTGCAGTTATGTTCTTCGTAGTGGCAACCAGGTTGATGTTGCAAATGGGATGGGTTTGATCTTCGAGGACGGTGAGAACACATGGTTGGATCTGAGTGATCTGACCCTGTCCTGATGCCCCTCATAGCCGCTTGGGGCTGTTCCTGGCTGAACTACTGGAGCAGGCCCGAAAAGCCTGCAGCTGGGGGCTCCAGCTATGATGGGGGTGGGTTTTGTGCACATCGAAAGACTCCAGTTCAATGTTACTCTTGGTTCCTGTAAGATTTGATGACCTTTTTAGCCTTGGAAGTTGGGCAAATTAAATTTCAGTGCATCTGTTATGTGATTTAGAACTTTGACAGCTAGAGAAGTCACATGATCATGAAGAGCTATAAACTGATCTGCACTCTAGGGACTGTCTCGCTGCAAGAGGGATGTTCCATCTGTGTCTGCACTCTAGGGACTGTCTCACTGCAAGAGGGATGTTCCATCTGTGTCTGCACTCTAGGGACTGTCTCACTGCAAGAGGGATGTTCCATCTGTGTCTGCACTCTAGGGACTGTCTCACTGCAAGAGGGATGTTCCATCTGTGTCTGCACTCTAGGGACTGTCTCACTGCAAGAGGGATGTTGCCCATCTGTGTCTGCACTCTAGGGACTGTCTCACTGCAAGAGGGATGTTCCATCTGTGTCTGCACTCTAGGGACTGTCTCACTGCAAGAGGGATGTTCCATCTGTGTCTGCACTCTAGGGACTGTCTCACTGCAAGAGGGGTGTTCCATCTGTGTCTGCACTCTAGGGACTGTCTCACTGCAAGAGGGGTGTTCCATCTGTGTCTGCACTCTAGGGACTGTCTCACTGCAAGAGGGATGTTCCATCTGTGTCTGCACTCTAGGGACTGTCTCGCTGCAAGAATGATGTTCCATCTGTGTCACACTCTATTATGTGTGCTGTCCATTGCAGCATCTGTGTCACACTCCATTAGGCGTGCTGTCCATTGCAGCATCTGTGTCACACTCCATTAGGCGCGCTTTTTTCCATTGCAGCATCTGTGTCACACTCCATTAGACATGCTGTCCATTGCAACATTGTGTCAAACTCTATGGAGCATGCTGTCCATTGCAGCATTGGTGTCACACTCTATGGAGCATGCTGCCCATTGCAGCATGGTGTCACACTCTATGGAGCATGCTGCCCATTGCAGCATGGTGTCACACTCTATGGAGCATGCTGCCCATTGCAGCATGGTGTCACACTCTATGGAGCATGCTGCCCATTGCAGCATAGTGTCATACTCTATGGAGCATGCTGTCCATTGCAGCATTTGTGTCACGCTCCATTAGGCATGCTGTCCATTGCAGCATAGTGTCAAACTCTATGGAGCATGCTGTCCATTGCAGCATTAGTGTCACACTCTATGGAGCATGCTGTCCATTGCAGCATCTGTGTCACACTCCATTAGGCGCGCTTTTTTCCATTGCAGCATCTGTGTCACACTCCATTAGACATGCTGTCCATTGCAACATTGTGTCAAACTCTATGGAGCATGCTGTCCATTGCAGCATTGGTGTCACACTCTATGGAGCATGCTGCCCATTGCAGCATGGTGTCACACTCTATGGAGCATGCTGCCCATTGCAGCATGGTGTCACACTCTATGGAGCATGCTGCCCATTGCAGCATGGTGTCACACTCTATGGAGCATGCTGCCCATTGCAGCATGGTGTCACACTCTATGGAGCATGCTGCCCATTGCAGCATGGTGTCACACTCTATGGAGCATGCTGTCCTTTGCAGTTGGGCCAAGGCGTCTCCCAGCTCCCTCAGCTTCCTGCAGCTGCTGCTGTCCAGTCTGGGATCCCTGTCTGCCACGGTCAGTGTGGAGTCTTGGAGGGCAAGAGTGGACCAATTGCCTTGGATGGATGGATGGATGGATGGATGGTGGAGAGGGAGGGATGGATGGTGGAGAGGGAGGGAGGGAGGGATGGATGGTGGAGAGGGAGGGATGGTGGAGAGGGAGGGAGGGATGGATGGTGGAGAGAGAGGGAGGGATGGATGGTGGAGAGGGAGGGATGGATGGTGGAGAGGGAGGGAGGGATGGATGGATGGTGGAGAGGGAGGGATGGATGGTGGAGAGGGAGGGAGGGAGGGATGGATGGTGGAGAGGGAGGGAGGGAGGGAGGGATGGTAGAGAGGGAGGGATGGTGGAGAGGGAGGGAGGGATGGATGGTGGAGAGGGAGGGAGGGATGGATGGGTGGAGAGGGAGGGAGGGATGGATGGGTGGAGAGGGAGGGAGGGATGGATGGGTGGAGAGGGAGGGAGGGATGGATGGTGGAGAGGGAGGGGGATGGATGGTGGAGAGGGAGGGAGGGATGGATGGATGGTGGAGAGAGAGGGAGGGATGGATGGTGGAGAGGGATGGATGGTGCATAGCTGCCAACTGTTACGGAAAAACCGTAAAAAATCGTTTTTTTAATATCTGTCGTCGTTTTCGTTGTTTTCTAAAAAAAATACGGTTTCCGATTTCACAAAAAAAAAAACGAAATTTTAAACGAAGCAACTTTGGCTTTCAACATGTTGCGCTAGTCTATCGAGTGAAGTTTTTGTGCTCTCGTTTTCCGCGCCTAGCTGACCACCTTTGAACGCACTAGGCCTAGCCTACTGGCTGGAATCGGGAAGGGAGCTCTTCTGCGAATTTCGCGCATGCGCATAGCGGCTGCAGTCAACATGGCGTCGAGTTCGACTAGCGCAGAGAAAAATAATGCGAAGCCGAAACGATTACAACGATACATTGCGGCTTACAAGGAAAAGTTTCCATGGGCCGCTCCGTGTCCATCAAGAGGTGAAAAGTTTGCTTTCTGTACTGCATGCAGATGTGCGGTGAATATTTCTCACGGAGGAAGAAACGATCTAGCCGACCATGAAAAGACCACCAAACACAAAAAAAATTGCGAAGCTGAACAATCAAAAGCTATATAAAATAATTAATGCTTTGTAATATAATGGGCTTTCTTCTTTTTCTTCTTGTTCTTCTTCTTCGTCTTCTTCTTCTTTTTCTTCTTGTTATTAATATTATTATTATTATTATTATTATTATTATTATTATTATTATTATTATAAGTTTTCCTTTCAGGAGATGAGAAATGTGCCTTTCAGATTGCAAAAAAGGCTTCAGCTTCAGCCCCCTGACCCCCGCTATTCGGGAGGGAGGCGTACCCCCCTCCCGGACCCACCCCCCACATGTTACGGTTTTTAACTTTGGAAGGTTGGCAGCTATGGATGGTGGAGAGGGAGGGAGGGAGGGATGGTGAGAGGGAGGGAGGGATGGTGGAGAGGGAGGGAGGGATAGATGGTGGAGAGGGAGGGAGGGAGGGATGGTGGAGAGGGAGGGATGGATGGTGGAGAGAGAGGGAGGGATGGATGGTGGAGAGGGAGGGATGGTGGAGAGGGAGGGATGGATGGTGGAGAGGGAGGGAGGGAGGGATGGTGGAGAGGGAGGGAGGGAGGGATGGTGGAGAGGGAGGGAGGGATGGTGGAGAGGGAGGGATGGTGGAGAGGGAGGGAGGGATGGATGGTAGAGCGGGAGGGAGGGAGGGATGGTGGAGAGGGAGGGATGGTAGGGAGGGAGGGATGGATGGTGGAGAGGGCGGGAGGGAGGGAGGGATGGTGGAGAGGGAGGGATGGATGGATGGTAGAGGGAGTGGTGGATAGGATGGAATGGAGGGATGGTAGAGCGGGAGGGAGGGAGGGATGGTGGAGAGGGAGGGATGGTGGAGAGGGAGGGAGGGATAGATGGTGGAGAGGGAGGGAGGGAGGGATGGTAGAGAGGGAGGGATGGTAGAGAGGGAGGGATGGATGGTAGAGGGAGTGGTGGATAGGGTAGAATGGAGGGATGGTTGGGCAGTAGAGTGGTGGATAGGATGGAATGGAGGGATGGTTGGGCAGTAGAGTGGTGGATAGGATGGAATGGAGGGATGGTTGGGCAGTAGAGTGGTGGATAGGATGGAATGGAGGGATGGTTGGGCAGTAGAGTGGTGGATAGGATGGAATGGAGGGATGGTTGGGCAGTAGAGTGGTGGAGGGACTGAGCTGTGGAGACATTACTACAGAGAGAGAGGCAGTATGTAGCAGAGAGGGAGGTACAACTGTAGTGGCACTGGATTTATGTAGTGACTTATCGCCCAAATCAGGGTCTCAAATCACCTTGCTATAAAACGTATCTGCCGAATTCCTTAATAAAAAACCTTCTGAAAATCCATGTGCTCAGTGGGTATTCTGACTTGGTTACAGGGGTAGTTGGGTTGGCATATTTGACAGCAAAGATGCTGTAAATAATGGATCTCTGGTACTCAAGTTTGAAACGAGGCATTTCTATTTTTGACTCACATGCGAAGCAAAAGTGAGTCTATGTACTCACCCGTGTCGTCCGTCTGGGCGTCTATAAAAAACATTAAAGTTGGATTTTTCTCAGAGACTATTAAGTCTATCAACACCCAATTTGGCATGATGGTGTATGATGACAAGGTGTACAAAAACATACATAGTGACTTGACCTTGCTTCAAAAGGTCAAGGTCACAGGGGCCGTAAATGTTATCTAAAAAAACAGCAATTTTTCACATTTTCCCAATTTTCTCTGAAGTTTTTGAGATTGGATACCTGACCTATATATGGTGTATAGGGCAAAGTAATCCCTATCTTTTGATACCAGTTTGATTGGCCGTGCTTCAAGGTCAAGGTCACAGGAGCTCTTTAAAGTTGGATTGTATACATATTTTGAAGTGACCTTGACCCTGAACTATGGAAGATAACTGTTTCAAACTTAACAATTATGTGGGGCACATGTTATACTTTCATCATGAGACACATTTGGTCACATATCATCAAGGTCAAGGTCACTTTGACCCTTATGAAATGTGACCAAAATGGGGTATGAACCACTAAAAGTGACCATATCTCATGGTAGAAAGTGCCAATAAGCACCATTGTGCTTCCTATGTCTTGAATTAACAGCTTGTGTTGCATGACCTTGGATGACCTTGACCTTGGGTCAAGGTCACATGTATTTTGGTAGGAAAAAAGTAAAGCATTTCTTAGTGTATGATGTCATTGGTAGGTTTAGTTGTTTGACCTTGACCTTGAAGGTCACCTGAAGGTCAATGTCATGTAAAGGTCAAGGTCAAGCATGTGAGTTGTATGGGCTTTGCCCTTCTTGTTTCGTTCTTAAATTTAGGTGATCTAGATGTATTTCAATATGTTGTGTGAAGTTGTCATACCACAGGGAATGGCAAACTTTGTTTTTAATGCATATTTTAGAAACATAATTTCTTTTGTGAATTTAAAGTTACTGTGCACTCCAGGGCCATGAATCCATAACTCCTTGTGAAAAGCCCATCACAGTTTGATCAACAATAACATTGACAGTTTTGTTTCATGTGAAACTGAAAGGGCATGATTTCCCTATAAACCTAATGATCTTTCCATTTTGTTTGTGTCATGATGTCAAAAACTCTGAGAAAAATCATCTGGTCTGACATTACTAGAGTGATATGCAGTCTGCCAGCAATGCTTGAAGGGAGGTAACTGTGATCCCCTTCCTCTGCAGGCGTGCCAGGAAGCCTTGAAGCAGCTCGCAGCGCTGGACAGCGACCTACTGTGGTACCTGGAGCTGGCGGCGGATGCCTCCCGAGGGGGGGAGTCGGGAGTCTTCCCTGGTCCCCCCTTCCATCAGCACTTCCTGTCCAAGTGCAGCTGTCCTCAGCACAGAGCCAGGAAGCCCAGTGCGCACGGTGGCGGAGGAGCTGGGACAGGGACGTCGAGTCAGATACTGATCCCTTGCGTGCCCAAGAGCGAGGGACAGAGGGACAAGCGTGTGGCAAGGAGGATGCAGCCCTGTGGTCAGAATTTTTTCCTTGCATAGTTTCATGGGTAAAAGGAGAACACAGCGTTTATGAAATAAATCCTATACTGGTCTATGGATCCTATTCAAACGGTAATGACTGAAATGTTGGAGTTGTCTTCTCCTAAGGAACGTCCACATAATCAGTCCAGGTTTTTTACTTCCAAATCCTTTTGCTCTCCTCCGATTGATTCCACATTGCCAAGGTCACTGGATCCACTGCCCGCCATCCTGTAGGTGGCTGTCTCATGACATGCTGTCCGTCACTCTGATTCCATGTCCCAGTTCAAAACCTCCCTCAAGACACACCTGTTCTGGTCAGTCTTTCCTGACGAGCAGTGAAGTGCTTCACAAGGCGCCTCTTTTATGTTTCGTGTTTTGTTTATTGCCTGCTATTTAATTAATTGTATTGTATTTAATTTTTCTTTTATTTCAACTGTACAGTGTGCGAGTGTTGGAATGCTTTGTATGAGTGTGGACTTTTTCATTGCCTATTAGGAAAGGTATGTGTGTACAAATAGTCTGTATTATTATTATTATTATTACGTGCTCACCGAAGACTGCGGTAGCAGCTCCTTGCATTTTCCACCTGGAGTGGTGTTGTTTACTCCCCAGTAGGGCTTTAGCTCCACTGTGGGAGCCATCACCACTGTAGTCAAGTCAGGTCTTGGAGACAAGCCGCTGCCATTACCTGCATGATGCCAGGACAACTGGCAGCAGCATCGTCAACAGCAACTCCTGCAGTGGACTTGACTTGCCTGACTTGCAAGGGAAGATTGACATGGTAGGTTTGCATGGCCACATTGGAACCCTCACTATGAAATCAGGCATAGTAGCAGTAGTAGTAGTAGTGAAAGTAGTGGTAGTATGAGTAGTAGTAGCAGTAGTTTTGTTAGTTGTAGTGAGTCCCATTAACCCACATCGCTATGTGACCAACTGCTCCAACTATTGTGATCTGACATCCAGTTGTGACAGTACAGACTGGACATATGTTGCTTGCCTTATGTATGGCTCTGTACTGCAAAATCAGTTGTTGTATTATCCTTCTGTGATTTGGAGTTATGCATGATATATTAAAACTGATTGAATTAGCGTACCGGTGATGCAAAAGTTTTGAACCTGATAGCCAACAGAAAGAAAACCAACGAAACTCATGCGAGGCTATTTGCCACAGTAATGCATATATAAAATGGCTTTTTTAAATATAACATTTCAGTTTGTGTGCTCGTGGATACCAGCCAGTCAATGACATTCTCTGGTTTTGGAAGCAAGGAGGATCTCATTTTCCTTCCGTGAATACACCAGACCAGACTTATTATTTTGAGGATATTAGATGTATTAATGTTATCTTCTCTGGCTTTTTTTCCCCAATTAGTCACCCATCATATATTTAAGTTGGTTCACTTCACTTGTCCTGTAGTCTGGATGACCGTTGGGGCAACACAGATGATCTGGCAACCAGCTCTCTCCATTCCTCTCGCCTCTTGGACTGTCTCAAGGCTTCGCTGAGCCTCATCCCTGTCCACTCTGAGACGTTGTCCTCCCATCTTTTCCTTTGTCTGACTCTCCTCCTCCCTCCTTTTACTGTGCCTTGTAGCACAGTCTTGGCAAGCCCTGACGATCGTGAGACGTGCCCATACCACTTTAGTTTGCGTCTTTTCACAGTGGTCAGTAGTTCTTCATGGGGCCCGATGGCTTGCCTGATTCTGTTTCGGACTTCCTCGTTTATGATGCGGTCTTTGTAGGAGATGCTGTGGAGTCGTCGAAAGCATCTCATTTCCATGGCCTGCATCCTTCTCTCCAAGTCAGCTGTTAGTGTCCATGACTCACAGGCATACAAAAATATGGACATGACCAGGGCGCACATCAGTCTGATCTTTGAGCTGAGGACTATGTTCCTGTCCTTCCAAATGGTCTTGAGTTTTGTGAGTGCCGCTGTGGTCTGAGCAATTCTGGCAAGTATTTCAGGTTTGAATCCTGCATCTGTGACAATTGCTCCCAGGTATTTGAATGTTGATGATTTCCAGTTTCTCGCCACATACCTTGATGTCAGTGCTGATGCCGTTGGTGTTGTTGGTCATCAGTTTGGTCCTCTTTGCACTGAGCTGCATGCCAAAATTTGTGGAGGTTGTGTCTAAGCGCTCCACTAAGTTCTCCAGCTCCTTTTCACTTCCGGCCAGACCATCTATGTCGTCAGCAAAACGAAAGTTTGTGATTGTTCTGCCGCCAATGCTGACTGTCCCCTTGTGGTCTCTTAGGGCGTCATTCTTTATTCTTGATCAGCTTTGCTCATCCGCCTGCATAGCTGTGTTCAGTGAAAACGGAGGGTGATGTGGACTCGAATAGACACGCCCCCTCAGCAAATATTTACGCGCCCGGCGTGACTATTGAAAAATATACAGTATACACACACACATGTATATAGTATGCGTGTCTGTCACCTCAAGGCTCCAGAAAGGGAAAAGCTACACAAAATCAGAGCACTTATTTGGAATCCGTGCATCTCAGATATTGTATTAGTTTAATTTTTTAAATAAGAAATATAATGATTGTGGAGCATTTTGCTCTTTGCAGACCACACATGCAGAATGTTGCTGTTTGTGGTGCAATCAGAGTGATCACAGCTATGTCCCTTTGACCAGGACTCCCAGGCATGCTGGGCAAAGAATGGGGTTTACCTGGATGTCCTCAAAGGCTGAGTGATCCATATTTTGTTCCATGTTGACGTACAAATTTATTTTGTGAATAACACGCTGTATTCAAGTAACAAACTGTAATAGCATTACGGAACCATATGACACCTGGGTCAACATTGGGCACCTTGGGTTGTACAGAATAAATGTTGTATGGTCCTAATGCTTGCAAAACTTTCCTTGAAGCTTTTTCCTGGAGTCTTCAAGCGTCTCTTGTGTGTATTTTCCATGAGATGAAGTGAGTGAATGGAGTACTGCCACTGTGTCGTGGAAAGTTATCTAATAGCTATAATGCAGTTTTGCGATGCTGCACCTTCACCTCTCAGGGACGATGTAATCGCCCTGAGGGTGAAAGCTACTTGACACTTTTGAGTTTACAACTAAACTCAACTGCCACACCTTGGGGGACACCAGAGATAAACAACAATGTCAACAACAAGTGAGAAAATAAACCACTGAATCTGGTACAAAAATAACAGTTTAATCAAGCACAAACTTCCCCCTCCTGCTCAGGGCAGTAAAGAGGGAACGCAAACAGCGCTCAAACAAAATGAAGACCAAGATCAACAACACAGTCTCGGCCCAGCAGAAACAAGATGGCGCCGCTTCTGCTGTAAACAGAAAAAAGTAAACAACAATCCCAACAACCTCCCAGCAAAAGGTTCACCAATCTCAACTTCCAAGAAAAAGTCACAAGCAACAAAACACAACAACGTTACCGGCAACGTGTTTAAAGTTGACACTGTGATACAAGAAAACCACAACCTCCAACCAAACTCCTGTTTCACAAAACAGGGAAAAAGTTCCTTAAACTCCTCCAAAAACCCTCTCTTCCACCATTCGTTAAGAACGTCCCGGCCTGAACAACAATAATCCCTTAATAATAAAATTTCCCACAACACTTCCAATCCCAGAGAGTACAAGCACACCACCTCTTCTCTTTTGCACTCTAAGTCCGCCAAATGGACTTAAATGAGAATAAAATATCCACAAAGGAAACTCCTCCTTTAATTTCCCCACAATCCTAAATTGGAAGAAACATCAAAGTTCATTCCCGAACCCCACTTGAAATGTCCGCTCCCCTCTCCGAGGAAGTAAACACAATCCCGAGCCCTGAGCAAAGCACGCTCAGCTATCAACAAACCCATAGGCCACACCCCCTTCACTCCCGCTCCACTCCAAGCAAGAGTAAACAATGGCCTGGCCTGACCCCAAGCCCAAAGGTCACACGCTAATAATAACACACTGTCTCTCCCTCCCCGCTCCAACCAATCAGAAACGTCCCCCACGCCAAGCCACAGCACCGGCGACCGACTAGCACAGGTGAATGGGAAAGGGCAAAACGCTTGCAGGTTCTTGGCTCCTCCCACGGATCCAAGAGTAACACACACCCATTCAACATAAAACTCCAAACACAGTAAGGTTATCCACGGCCGAGTCCAATCTGTCCCAGTGTGAAACACTTCATCCAACCTAGTGAACTAACCCTAGTGAATCAAATTATATCTCACACCGTTCCGTCGCAATGTCCCCCGTCGCGACACACTATAGCACTTTCTACACCTGCAGGCAAGAAAGCACGTAAGTTCGACCACCTTACCCCCCCTCGGCTTTCTGTCCGAGTTCGAAATCCTCCCCCTGGGAATTCCACAGTCTGCTCCCGGAGCTAGACTAGGCTCACTACACGAGAAATACTTGCAACTCTGGACGCCCACGTTGAGGAACCAGTACCACCCAGTGCACTTGAAGAAACAGTACGTCGACCCGCGCCAGCGTTCCACCCGGCGTTGGAAAGTAGAGCTCTCGGAAACTCAGTGTAGACCGGTAGAGTCCCAGTCCACCATCCGTCACCATCCAAGTCAAAACGTCCGTCATCCGTAAGACTCAGCTACCCTAAAAAGCCTGTAACACAACGACCTGGACTAATAAGCTACTATTTTCATTTCCCCATAGACTCTTTCATAAAATTACTGGAAGTAGGGCGACCGCCCTCGACCCACGTGTTCAGAGAAACCCTCTTACTTCCCTTCCCTTCCCCCGAGAACGCCTCGTTTAAACATCCCATCGTTAAAACGAGATTTCACAAATTTACAACCCAATATAAAAGGAGTTTGTCCACTTCTATCAAAGAAAACGAGTCCCTTATTTTAGCTTACTCATTACTGTCCTGATAATCGAATTCTTTCCCGCCGTCACCCCAACGGTCATTTCCACATGGCGAATGAAAGAAACAAGAATTCGGCCTTACCCCAACAAGGCTGTGAAAACACGTCGACCAAATCCTCACACGTCCAGTTCAAGACTAATTCTTGGAATCTTCTTGGCTGGCTGTCCTAGCCCCCAAGACAAGACTTGCGAAGTCCAACACTCGCAACCAAACCACCCAGTGGTTTCCGACTCGCAGAGCACCCAGCTCGCACGTCCTTCTCTTCATCCAACCTGATGAATAATAAATCTCGTTTCGCTTCTCCCAGGTCAAGAAACCTCCCTCGCGCGGTAGTGCGCATCCAATCAGGGAGCTTAATTCTCATTGACCCTCAGCCCGTGCTGGGTCAATCGGTAATCCCCTAGCAAAACACTCACTCCCCAGCCCGCACTCTCGCTGAGAAATTCCCGCCCAAGCTATAATGAACCCTGACCCTAACCGTCATTTGAGCGGAACGCGGTGTCACCTTAATTAATCACCCCCCTCATTATTCCCTCTAATCACAACCCGTGTCGCGTCACGCGACACACTGAAAGCTTTGGCAGAAGAATGGTACACAAGCTTAGACAGTTGTTGTTGCTGGTTCAGGATGCCTCTGGGGGGCACGTTGTCAGCCAGCTTGCAGAAAATGTTGCGTGTACGAAACATGTGGCAGTCTCTTTATTCTTTGGGCATCCGAATAACTGTTGCAGAAAGGTGGTCGCTTTCTTTCAGGGGCCCTCCCCCCAAAAAGAGTTTTCCTCTAACTGTCGCACATCGCTATCTCTGCTTGTGACGTCATCATATTGCGTAGTTCGACCTCATACACTCAAAGGGGGAACTCCAGAACCTCCTCAAACCTAAACGACCTCATCTGTCTTCTTACTTAAACCCAAAACAAATCCTGTATACAGAACAACGATAAACAGTGCAATGGGAACAAGTATCATTAATAAAGTGATGTCATGCTTTCCTTTGGGTAACCTCTGCCCGGGTCACGAGGTCAGAGTCTGCCAAACCACTGTACATATCACTTAGATCCTTACAGGAAGCGTGATGGTGGCACCACACGCCGATCTCGTTGAGTGGATGTTTGCTCATCCTCTTGGGTCTCTCCATCGTAGCTCTCACCTTCCGAGGATGACCCAAGGCTCTCGTCTCTCTCCCGTTGTTCCTCACCGGTGTCAAGGGAGGCAGGCTGTCGGCAGGGTGACTGCCTCCAGGCAGTTGGAAGTTCCCCCAGATATTCGGGCGATTCTGTGAGACGCTGCTTCAGTGCCTGGAAGGCGTCTTCACACTCTGTGCTCCATCGGAAAGGGGCAGCGATATCTGAGAAGCCCCGCACAAATCGGAGGTAGTAGTTGCAGAAGCCCAGAAAGCTGTTGACTTCTGTTATGCTCCTTGGTCTAGGCCAGTATTGCACGGTGTGAACTTTAGCAGGGTCAGTGTGGATGCCATTGGCTCCTACAATGTGGCCTAGAAAGACGACCTCTTTTTGAAATAGCTGACACTTCTGGGGATGGAGCTTGAGACCGGCCTCTTTCAGCCGTTGAAACACTGCCTCCTGGTCAAGTGTCGGTGCGTATACGATGACGTCATCCAGGTAGACGAGGACGCCCTTCTGTAAAAGGTCTTGGAGCACTGTCTCCATGAGACGCTCGAAGGTGGCCGGCACATTGCACAGTCCGAAAGGCATCGCCGAGAACTGCTAAAACCCTCTGTCCATACAGAAGGCTGTCTTCTCTTGATCCCCTGGTTCAACTTATACCTGTCTGTGACGTACCTACCCTCCACTTTAATTTACTCGATTTGTAAATTCTTCTTTCTTCTCTTGGTCTAGGGGTATGCGTGAAGGGGGGTCACACTATATAATTCATTCTCTCCCTCTCTCTCACTGTTCACATAACATGACACAGTGTACGTTAATGATTTTCTTTAATAAAGTTAAATCATGAAACAAGATGAATTTTATAATCCAAAGAATAGAGTCAATCACTCAAATTAGTCAGTCTACCTTCAGACTGAACGTGTAGAGTTACTCTCTCTACACCAACCCAAAGAATACAATTTCAAGGCAACTGTATACGATCAGTCATTGAACCAAAGTCAATCTACTTCTCAGAATACTTAGAGGTGTGTTTCCTCTAAACGACAATGAACTTGACTTCAGCAGGTTAATCAAAAGTCTCTTACGTAGACACGATGGGCGACGCTATTTCAGGGTTCAAAAGTCATTTGAAGTGTACTTACAAGAGAGTCTTGCCACGTTGCCGTGTGACGCTAATTCAGAAGCGCGTCACAGATGAAGTTTGTCCAAGAATACTGGTCTTTCAGACCCAACACATACACTCTCGCTCTCCAGGCTACTCCTGGGAAGAAGCGAGCTCAAAAGGCCATAGACATTGGTGTGTATCTACACACAGTGACACACCACTTGACACTCACTCAGCCAGAATTTCCTCTTTGACTGAGGGAAAACGTCTTGCGACGAAAATAGCGGCAGGATTCTGTGAGGATCGATCGCTCCTCCTGAAGTAGGGACTCTGTTCTTCAATCGGCACTCAGATGATTGATGGGGAATCGGTCCTTAAAGGATTTCTTCTACTTGTTCCAGCTGCAACACGTAGCTGCGTCTATTCGATCTGGACTTGTACAGTTATAGTCCAACTGGATGTGCGCACACATAGAATTTCTGCTCTTAGTATAACAGTCAGATGATCGACGAATTCGGACTTTGCGGGAGTTCATTCACGTGTCTCTTTTCAACACGGAGTTTTTCACAATTAGACAGACCACGTCTGTTCAGCTCGCAAGCTTAACCGCCCACTCAATGGGTTACTATCCTTGTGATACAGGATTCTTGAGAGATTCTTTTACATGTTGTCCCTGCACACGGAGTGGCAATTCTTCTTCTTAGACAATCACGTCTTTCCCGGCTCTCAGCCTAAGTGCACACTGAATCTCACTCGCTCCTGCCTCGTCTAAAGAATCATAACAAAGCATACTCTTGACCAGCCTCAACCAATCAGATTGTCAGGAATAGCGTCAGTATCCTAGTTTACTCTGAGCTGGTCGTTGCAGCATTGCGCCAAACGTTGGATTTTAAAATCTAGACATAACCCAGACAAAAGTTCACAGGTCAGACTGCTACGTCCAGCCAGTCTTGCATAGTTTGAAACAAGGCAGAAAATGAGGACAACGGTTTGGCATTCCCAGACAACAGAGCAGGGGGAAAAAGCTTCCAGTCCACCTGACCTAGCGCTGCACTCAGCCCAAAAATAGGACGCCGTCACGTAGGCGTTCTCCCCAGCTCTGTTAACGGCTTCAGCAGCTAACAGCCAACTCGATCGCTTTTTCAAAAACGCATTGGGAATAAAATACAAGATAGACATGTTACAAAACTACACAAAAAATAAAAACAGGGGGCTTGAACCGCCACACTGTCAGTACTCACTCTTCAAGTCCAGGGTGCTAAACCACTTAGCTCCCGGCTTGCGAGGGGAATAGGCCCTGGGGCCTGCTTGATAGGATTCGCTGTTCCTACGTCAATGGTGTGACGTACAAGGCCTGTCCGACCATCGTCGTGCTCTGTCAATGAGAAGACTCCCCGGTGGGCACGTAGCATGACACCAAGTCGGGTCCGGTCCGTGGCGTCCAGTACCTGGCTCCCCTCCTCCATGACAGTCTGTAGGGCTTCCGGGAGGGTCACGGTCAGGTCACCTTCCGTCTGTCCCATCTGCTTCCGTACCTCTGAAAGGTGCGTTGAGTTTGCTCTCGCACCTCCAACACTCTCAAACTGTATTGAGTGTCCGTCAAGAGTCAGGAGAGCACGTCCCCAGTCCATCACTCCTGAATGTTCATGAAGGAAATCTACTCCCAGGATGGCGTCTTTTACGCCGTCTGCAATCTGGGTGACATTTTCTATGTGGATTCTTTGAACATGTGTACAGCTCTTTCTGCGAGGCCAATTAAAGCTAGACAACAGGGCGAAACCAGCACATGGGATAATTATTCCTTCCCTCTCCCAAAGAGGTTCTGCAGATGTGCCAACACCCAAGTAGCATTTTCACCCCTCTCCCTGAGTAGCACGTTCACCCCTTCTCGTATTGGGAACTACAGTATTCCAGAGCCTTCTCGTTCACTACCTCTCTAGTTGCCTTATCAGTGTTCTTGTAGATAGTGTTGCATGACAAGGGTCAAGTTGTCTGACTTGAGAGGGTGTCTAAGGGTTACTCATCACCGTCCTGCAACATTCAGTCACCTTGCGTGCTAACAAAGGTGAAGAGGACAACGCAGATAAGTGGGGAGGTTTGATTACAAGAAAGACTTTAATAATAATTAATAATGGGTCATTATTCTAACTCTGATTAACCAAATAAAAGTACAACACATTAATATCACGGTTTAGCCAGCCAGCCTTTCACCCTATTTTCACTTATCTGAGGGTAGAAATCATTTTAGAGTCAGAAGTGAGAAAATGCCATGGAATTGTTGACCTTGGCCGTTTTCAGTGGAGGGTGACTCTTTGACGTTAAAGGGTGACAACTGATGAGCAGGATGGCCCTCGCCCCCTCCCCCCCCACCACAACCACCACCACGCCCCCCATGTCCTTGTGATGGAATATTAGTGGCATCCTGGGGGTCTACAGTGTTAGGAGCTATAGGAATTTCTCCTTTTGCTGACTTGAACACAGTCTGAGCACATGAACATGGGAGATATTGATTGATTGATATATGCTTTATTTATCAAGGATGAAATCTGTCTAATTGTCCTTGCTCATAAAGACATGAAAATCATGAACAGATAAGAAAAAATTCGCAGTAGCTCATCTGTGTACAAAAGTTGGTAAGGTTATTTACAATATATCAGCAGGGACAATAATTCGAAAAAACGGCAAGTGCCGTAAGGAGATTTGTACTTCCCTACAGCCAGCCGCAACTGTTGACAGCAAATCCTTCAGAAAGTCCGCACACAGTGAAGACTGAGGAGAGCACCAGAGTCGTACATCCAAACGCTCCAGCGAACAGTCGAAAAGTGGTGGCACGTGGCCAGTTCATGGAGTCTATGCGCAGGTGCAGGAAACGTGGAGAGTTGCCTCCCTTTCACTGGCCATGACGTTATAGATGGAGCCATTTCATTGGCTTGGTCTGATGGCCATGTGTGGTGGGATGATTTTGCAAATCTTTTTTCGGGGTGAAAAGGTCATATACCTAAGTGTTGTCTACTGGTAAGTATGTCAGGAAAACATAGAAATTATTTGAAATTTCTTTTTAAAATGTTTTGAAAATAGTCTCTTTTTTCTCTCTCTCTCTCTGCGCCTCCGCGCCTCCCTCAGCCCTGTCACACTTCAAGACACAAGCCCCACAGCCAGCAGGGGCTGACAAACCCAGGCACTGCATCTCCCTTGGCTTGTCCTCTCTCTCCACTTTCACTTGCACTTTGACTCTCACTCTGTCTCTGACTCTGTCTCTGACTCTGTGAAGATCAAACACGAGGTTGACCGTTTGCCAGTATGTTTTATTCCTGAGTGACGTCACATGTCTTTTTCCCGCAAGAGTGCTCATTGCACCAAGGGACATAATCCAACACTCTCCCTTCTAAGTTTTAACATGGTTAACATAAAACAACACTTTCACATGTCAAAAACAAGGGACTGCCACGGCACTAAAATAAAAGTCTAAAACACGGTGAGGTTTTGATGGCCGCGTATAATGCAAAGCAAATACAAAACATTAGAAGGTAAAATAACGCAAATTTTCGGCTAAATAGCCTTCATCAGGCGCACAAATAAAACTTACTGGAGGGCGGACAAAAGTAGAATCTTTTTTTTTTCTTTTTTCTAATTGTGTCAGGACAGGCACAGCCTTCACAAGCACCCTTGCAGTCAATGCATTATGGTGCATTAACTGGGCATTGATGTACAACACCACCCCAGGATTACCTTTGCAGCCTTCTGCAAGTCACCTTGGATTCAAAGTGACTCTCAACGCCCATTAAACTTCCTTCTTTAGTGGTGAAGAGAGTCACAAAAAATCAAAGATACACTTACAACTTTGATATGCATACCAGTATATACTTAAAACAAAAGAACATGGGGGGGAAATCAACACAAGAGATTCCATGCCTCATGTACAGACCACAGACTCCCATGAAGCAAAGTTTATCGACCTACAAAGCAACCAGACTTCAATTGTGAACAAGGAAAGGAAGGCCAGCAGTTATTGCAGGTTCACAGACCAAGTTATGCTCACTTACATCTATTGTGTTATCTGAAGTAGAAAAAACCTCCACCTTCAGGGATGAGTGCAAGCAAGAGACTTAGAATTCATCTCTGTCGATTAGAACTGTACAGTTTAGAAAAAGGCAAAGTAGGATGATGCTAGATCACCCATCACCACTACCATCACCATCGTTATCTTGAAGATGCATGACGAAAAGTAAATGGTTGGAAGCTTAAAAAACTTCCAGGAAATAATTAAAAGCATTGTCAACAACAGTTCTACACTCAAAAGGTGACAATGCTATGTTGCAGACCACAGAACATCCTGATTCATATGTCTATTCCCTTTATTCACAGCTTTGGTAGGTAAAGGGGGAGTGGCTGGCTTGTGCACATTGCTTCACGAAGACTTAACTCATTCGCGGCGCGTAGGCTCAATAGAGCCTACCACATTAGCATATTTTTGCCCCCTTACAACAAAGAAAATATGGTTTAGGGAACTAGTCTAGTCTTGAATTCGTCTCTATACTATAGTTTGCCAGCTTTAGATCAACACACAGATCTTTCCCAGCCAGACCATAGCCTTTATCAGCAATGCACTACGAGGCGCGAAGTAAACAGTAATAATGGCGGCGTAGTGTCGATCGCAGCGCGAGGATGGGGGAGCGAGTGGAAATTGCTATAGAGGAGGGTTCTGATGCTGAAGTGGATGCTTTGTATGAGATAGGAACTGATGTAGATGATCCCTTTCATGATGATGATGATAGTGGTGATTTTCCTCTCGCTAACGACGAGGTATCAGACAGCGAGGATGAGAGCGAAGTTGTCAATGTGGCTGAAACGAGGTTGACCCTGCCATCAGCTGCTCAGTAGTTCATTGTAGGCTCATATTGGTTGTAACTCAGGACTAATATACACACTCATCACAAAATTTCTCCAGTGTGTTTTTATGACGATCCCTTTCACGATGATGATGATAGTAGTGATTTTCCTCTCGCTAATGATGAGGTATGAGAGAGCGAGGATGAAACTAGGTCGAACTCGCCATCAGCTGCTCGGTAGTTCATTGTAGGCTCATATTGATTGTAACTCAGGACTAATAAACACAATCATCACACAATTTCTCCAGTGTGTTTTTGTGCCATTTTTTTTAGAGCTCTAGACCAAGAAACAAGCAGTGGGCACTCTGAGAAAGAGAGCAGGGTGAAAGACCTATTTTTTTCAAAATAGTGGCTCTACTTACTGTCATGGTAAGTGTAGTGTTTTCTTAGCTTGACAAAGTGCAGCATTTGGCTAGTTTTGGCAAAGAAAGACCTTTCTAGCCATACCAAGTTTAGCTTTGTAGCTACAGTATTTATTTTACTACGATTTTTCAAACTTGGTCCATTTTCCTGCGATTCCAGGGGACAGACGCACTAGAACTTCTGCGCCTTGAATGAGTTAAGTGGTCATCATAGGCTATGGTTGCTATAAACAGCAAGCCACAGAACATGCCTCTTCATTCTCAATAATGAGTAAAGTCAATCTCCATATGGCAGGATTCTTCCTGACTGCTGCTGCTGTCAAAAGAACTCTCAACATGTGAGTCTTCTAAACAAAGGGAGTTACTGTGAGCCAAAGTCACTTCAGCCACGTCTCTCTCTGTAGACAGATCACTGGGCAAACTGCCATGATAGCAGACGACATTAGAGCTTAGCCTGCTTGCTTTTCTTGGGGGAGACTATCCAGGCAGGCCAAGGAGCCTTCCGTCTATAGCTGGCCTGAAGTTTTCTCCCACCCCGCCTTCTTTGAAAGGCTCCCCTGGTCCTAGCCGAGGAGATGCTGTGCTGGGTCTGCTGGTCACTAGACTGCAAAGCTGTGAATGACACATGCCTTGAATCATTCATGACTTCTCAACTGATTGATCAGAGCTTCCTGTGTCGGAGATCGAACATGTGTCATGTTGGCAGTCTGCGCTACGGCATTCAGTGGGAGGTGGTGGGTGGTGATTGTGAGTGGCAGTAGCACTTTTAGGGGACTCCCCTACATCATGACCGACTCTATGCCCCTGGGAAGGAGGTGTCCAGGCATCACATGAGCTAAAGCAATGATTGGGAAAGAAATCTGAGGGATGGTGGCCTTTTGCTGCAGGAGCTCGACTTCTGCACTTAGAGCTGACAGACTCTCTCCTGCAGGACTGTGACGAGTTAGGTTCAAATTATTAATTTAATTATTCTGGATCATTTAAGTCTAGGGGTACTTTCACTTACCTACTCGCACACTTCCACTCTCTCACTCAAACAGAGAATAGAACAAGTCTGAAATGAGAGATGGAACCACAGAAATACAAATTAAATGCTTTAATTTTCCTACAATCAAAATATATAATGAGCGACGAACGCTATAATTAATTACAAAATAATCTAATTCCCAATCCCAAACAATATATCTGCCAAACCAGTGTGGATACTTAATAATTTCTTCTATTTTTAGCCAGCCAGCCTATAATGAAAATATTGCACCTATCTTTCATTGACAGAGGAGAGCCCTCGACGATAAAGGGGGTCCTGACCGTTGACGTCCGTTGTCCAACGGTCGATCTGAAGATGGTACGAGGGGTGGGCCTTGTTGAAATGGGATCCGGGTAGTTGAGGTTGGCGGTTGTTTTTCAGCAGTTCAGAAATGCTTCGAACATGTCTGGGCACGCTTCCAACACAGTGAAACGAAGAACTCGCCGGGACCCGAACGTGTGGAGGCACAGAGCACAGCAGAGAGTAGATCTCCAAACATCATGTGGTAGTGGAAAGTACAGGCTTCAAATACGCAAACCTTCATGGTAGTGCGATCGAGTATAATGTCAGCACGTCAGGAAAACAGGAGTCGCAGCTCTCGGATGGCAAGCGGATCATCCGCTCTCTAGAGGACCAAATTCCATCCTCTCTCTCTCTCTCTCTCCCCACCGCAATAATACACGTCCGTTCTCTCTCGAGATAGAATCAAGTCTGTCCCTGATGACGTTGTTCTTTTCACTCCAAATGACGACGTCAAATCGGATGACGTAGCGACCGTCAAGAACAAGAAATATATTCAATCAAAGATTATAGGTAACCTATTATCCTTGATTCAATGTCAGGAAGCTTCTCTGTCAAGGTCACTCATTCTCGCTCTAGATATACAAGCATGGCTGGTTCTAATTACTACTGTTATTTGAGGCAATGGCTGGCTTCTACTTATTTTCCTAATAGGGCAAAAAGGACGAACCAAAACCTTGCAGCGCAAACTCCGTATAAACACATGCAGGAGACATTCCTGCTCTTGTCTATAAGACTACAAGAATTTAACTAACTGCATAAGCAAGCCTGTAACTTCAGACACAAAAATCCTCACAACACACACAGTGAGGAAGGATGCTTTCGTCACAAGGACCTATGTCTGAAACTCTGACCAGAGTGGAAGGGGCGGACAGAGGTGTGGTGAAACTGAGTAAGGTACACATCATCATCAAGGCTATTACTGTCAGACTTCAAGCAGGAGCAAAAGCAACGGCGAATGAAAGCTTGGGAGAGGCGACTTCTCCTGGAGAGTCTGTGTGTGTGGCTGGTGCAGGAGGGTCTTCTGCAAGTGGCTCCAAAGCACTGGGAGGGTGACGTCTCACACGGTGTCCGCCCTCCAGTAAGTTTTATTTGTGCGCCTGATGAAGGCTTTTTAGCCGAAAATTTGCGTTGTTTTACCTTCTAATGTTTTGTATTTGCTTTGTGTTATATGCGGCCATCAAAACCTCACCGTGTTTTAAAGACTTTCACATCTTCAAATGCTAACTTAAAAGTCATTGAATGGAACCAGTTTCTTTCCAGCTTGACTTGAAACTTGTGAAAATAAAATGAAAAGTTCAAAACTGTTTGTCTTCTTCCAACTGGAAAAACAATCTGAAAAAGAGAAAGTTAAATTGCTTTTGCAAACAAAACTCTAACAAACATGACAGATGAAATTACAAATCAAGTCTGTCAGGGGGCTTGCGTGCTCTCTGGGGTCTTTCAGCTAGGGCTGGAACAGGCCTGTTGAACGTGGCTGGCCGAGGTGATGGCTCTGCAAGACCTGGAGGTAATTGAATGCCTTCGTCTGGAACATCTGAAGACGGACCAGCTGACCCTGGAGAATGGGCAATGCGAGGAGTCGTTTTCCAGTCAACAACACTTTGTATGTACATTGATCACTTTCTCCGTCAAGGGAAAAATAACAGCCAAAGAGACCGGATGAAAATTGAGCATGTTGATAAATTGTGTTATTAGAATACACAGTTGAGGAGACTCACGGCATGACCTCTGACCCTGCAAAAGTGGATATCATGTGACAACAGCAAGCCAAGGCTACTGCTGTGCGAATGCCATACGGACACGTGTGGCGCTGTCCTGGCACGTGTACTGCGTACTCAGTGCGCCCGTACACACTCAGAGTACGCGGGTACACACTGAGTACGCCCCATAACACTGAGTACACCCCATAACGCTGAGTATTCCCCATAACACTGAGTACACCCCATAACGCTGAGTACGCCCCATAATGCTGAGTACGCCCCATAACACTGAGTACGCCCCATAATGCTGAGTACGCCCCATAACACTGAGTACACCCCATAACGCTGAGTACGCCCCACAACGCTGAGTACGCCCCATAACACTGAGTATTCCCCATAACACTGAGTATTTCACTGGTTCGATGATGCCCTCATCTTCAAGTCTTTAAAGTTCGGCATCGACCTTTCCTCTGAGTGAGTACGGTACTGTTCTAGCTTTGTAGAACTTTGGCTTGCAGTCGTCTTCAACATGAAGCGTGACAGGAAACGACTTGATGTGCCCTAGGTCATCCTTGAACAGGTTTGGAAAGTGTTCAAGCTCTTTCTCACATGTCGGCGTGACTGTGACATTATTCACCAGCTCGACAGTCTGCATGTCCAATCCCTGGATCCAATTTCTGCCCAGTAGATTAGGTCCCTTTCCACCGACAACAATGATGGGTAGCATGGCAGACTTTTCTCTGTGTGAAACATGGACTTCAACCTGTCCTAATACTGGTATCTGCTGGCCAGTGTACGTTTTCAGTGCTGTGTTGCTTTGTTTCAGTGGCAGTTTCTTAGCACTCCAAGTCTCATTGTTCGGTGGTGACTTGCTGGTGAAGAGCAACCGACTGAGCCATAGCAGCTCCCATAGCCTGAGCTATTTCAATGGCTTTGTTGAACGTGAGATCTTTCACTGTCAGCAGCTTCTTCTGCATTTGAGAATCAGAAAGACCGCACACAAACCG
Organism: Theodoxus fluviatilis; assembly: GCA_034096865.1. Classification (NCBI taxonomy): domain Eukaryota; kingdom Metazoa; phylum Mollusca; class Gastropoda; order Cycloneritida; family Neritidae; genus Theodoxus; species Theodoxus fluviatilis. The sequence continues at coordinate 68,589 of JAWQFJ010000606.1, forward strand.
ATCTCTGAGAGCTTCTTGGAGAAACTGTCCAAATTCGCATGAAGACGCCAAACGTTGGAGTTCAGCTGCAAAATCATTCACTTTTTCCAGCTCTGACTGACGCCTGTTGTGAAACTTGAATCTCTCATCAATGAACAACGGTTTGGATGAGACATGAGCTTTTAGCTCTGCAACAAGTTCATCAAAGGTCTTTGTGGATGGCTGGTCAGGAGACAAAAGAGACTTCAGTAGACTGTAGTACTTTGCACCAATCACAGACAGGAAAACACTTTTCTTCTTGGTGTCAGCTATGCCATTGGCCTCAAAGTACATTGTGAGACGTTCTACATAGCAGTCAAACTCCTCCAGTGAAGAATTTAATTCCTCAACACTGTCTTTCTTTGCCATCTTGATAAACCAGAATTACGAATGTTGCAATGGCGGAAAGATGAAATGACTCGGCGCGACCGTTTAGATCCGTTACGCAAAACATACTTGTTTTTTCCAGGAACAGCACTGACCTGTGAGAATTTGACGTTTAGGGAATCATGCATGGCTTGTTGATGGCAATAATGTTGGGAAACTTGCGTGCCCAATGTGAAGACCGAACACGAGGTTGAACGTTTGCCAGCATGTTTTATTCCTGAGTGACGTCACATGTCTTTTTCCCGCAAGAGTGCTCAATGCATCAAGGGACAAAATCCAACAGACTCTGTCTCTGACTCTGTCTCTGACTCTGTCTCTGATTTTGTGAGTAAAACTCGAACAGCTGCGCTTCATCCATCTCTTCATTTTTCACCCCAGAACCCTCTTTGCTATCACTACCTTCCTCCGACATGAGAGAAATGACGATTAACAAGGAATAGAGATAATGAATAGGGCGGGAGGGCGGGTAGTTAAATAGCGAACGCTGACTGTCACAATAACACAAATTCACATGAATGAATAATGACTCAGTTTTCGAGGTAAAACTTCAACCGAAAATTTCACCCTGTCAAAAATCTGACATCAAAAGTAAGCATGAAACGTCAAAAGGGTCACCAGATGTCACAACCGTTTTTCTAGCAAATTGCCGGCAAAAGCTTAGACGAGGGAGAAGACAACAACCTCGCTTTCACCACTCAGGCAAAGGAAAAACAGTGAATACCAAAGATCAATATTTAATTATACAAAAGAATAAAGTCAAAAACATGAATCAGACCTCACAAACTTGGGGTTCAAATAGTCCTAATCTATTTCTTCTTGCTACATACTAAATTGGCGATTCTAACTGCCCTTGGACAAACTCAGCCAGACAAGACGAACAACTTAATATGCTTAGTATGGCCCGGATTCCTTCCCCACTGGCATCGGTGTCGAGGATGAAGGGTTCCTCGTATCCTGGGTAGGCTAATATCGGGGCGGTCGTCAGGGCCCCTTTAAGGTGGCAAAAGGCCTCTTCGCTCTCAGTGGTCCACTGAAACCGCCGCTGGTTTTCTGTGAGTGTATAGAAAGGTCGGGCGATGTTGGCGTTTCTGTGAGTGTATAGAAAGGTCGGGCGATGTTGGCGAAGTCCTTGATGAAACGCTGATAATAGTGCAAAAGCCCAGGAAGCTTTTGACGTCCATGGCTGTTTTTGGTCTGGGCCAATCCTTGATGCTCTTTATCTTGTTGGGATTCCATATACTTCATCTGCAACTGTCGTCTGCATTCTTCTCTCTCAGATGCTTCACTGCTTTCGCTTTGCTACTCTGACACGCTCGCAACAAAGGAGTTTGTGCATACGTGGCCCAGAAAATAGATTGTTTTTTTGAAAAGCTGACATGTTTCTGGGTTCAGCTTTAAGTTCGCCACGCGAAGTCTCAAAAGAACTTCCAACAGCCGTAACCCACTCCCTCTCAGTCTTTGTGCATATAATCACATCGTCCAGATACACAAGTACCCCTCGCCCCACGAGACCGTTCAGCGCACGCTCCATGAGGCGCGCGATGGTGCGTTGCAGAGACCGAATGGCATGACCTTGAACTGCCATAGTCCGTTATCCACGCAAAAAGCTGTCTTCTCTCTGTCGGATGGCTTTACTTCAACTTGCCAGTAGCCACTCTTCAGGTCCAGCATGCAAAACCATTTGGCACCTCCTTGGGAGTCCAGGGTGCTGTCGATCCGCGGCAGGGGGTGAGTCTTTTTTTGTGATGTCATTGAGCCTGCGGAAGATGACACAAAACCTTGGAGACCTGTCCTTGGTTATCAACACGGTGGGAGAGGCCCACGGTCCGTAAGCTGGTTCAGTCATATGGAGCTGAAGCATGCGCTGTACTTCGGCTCGGGCCACTTGCTTGGCAAGTGGTAGGCGACGAGGGGCTTGTTTGATGGGTGTGGCAGTTCCGATGTCGATCGCATGCTCCACCATTGAGGTGCGACCAAGGTCCGTGTCACTAAGGGAGAATGCGTAGCTGTACTTCTCCATCAGCATCCCCAATTGTCGGCTGCCTGTCTCACTAAGGGAGAATGCGTAGCTGTACTTCTCCATCAGCATCCCCAATTTTCGGCTGCCTGTCTCACTAAGGGAGAATGCGTAGCTGTACTTCTCCATCAGCATTCCCAATTTTCGGCTGCCTGTCTCACTAAGGGAGAATGCGTAGCTGTACTTCTCCATCAGCATTCCCAATTGTCGGCTGCCTGTCTCACTAAGGGAGAATGCGTAGCTGTACTTCTCCATCAGCATCCCCAATTGTCGGCTGCCTGTCTCACTAAGGGAGAATGCGTAGCTGTACTTCTCCATCAGCATCCCCAATTGTCGGCTGCCTGTCTCACTAAGGGAGAATGCGTAGCTGTACTTCTCCATCAGCATCCCAATTGTCGGCTGCCTGTCTCACTAAGGGAGAATGCGTAGCTGTACTTCTCCATCAGCATCCCCAATTGTCGGCTGCCTGTCTCACTAAGGGAGAATGCGTAGCTGTACTTCTCCATCAGCATCCCCAATTGTCGGCTGCCTGTCTCACTAAGGGAGAATGCGTAGCTGTACTTCTCCATCAGCATCCCCAATTGTCGGCTGCCTGTCTCACTAAGGGAGAATGCGTAGCTGTACTTCTCCATCAGCATCCCCAATTGTCGGCTGCCTGTCTCACTAAGGGAGAATGCGTAGCTGTACTTCTCCATCAGCATCCCCAATTGTCGGCTGCCTGTCTCACTAAGGGAGAATGCGTAGCTGTACTTCTCCATCAGCATCCCCAATTGTCGGCTGCCTGTCATGGTCGGACATGACGAGCAGCCCTGCCAAAGCACATCCAGCGGCGTTGGGCTCACCTTCCGTATGCTCGGCGGGACCTGCCTGCCCGTACCGACGTCCAGCTTCACGGTAGTGCCCCCCACGCGCAGTGTCCTCTCGGGTAGGCTGATAACACAGTCATGTCGCAGGAGGAAATCTGCACCAAGAATGACATCATTTTTAACATCTGCCACTACGAAGGCATGGTCAGCGTGAAAGCCGCCCATGAGCACCGTCGTCATCAGCGACCCGTAAACTGGGATTTCCCCATCGCACGCGTCGACCAACCTCATCTCCACTTGCTGGAGCCTGTCTCTAGGGAGGAGCTCTCGACGCATCACGCTGATGGCAGCTCCAGTGTTAACTCATTCGCGATGTGTGGGCTCATATGAGCCTACGGGCCAAACGTAGTCGTTCACGATGCGTAGACTCAATTGAGCCTACCACATTAGCATATTTTTGCCCCCTTACAACAAGGAAAATATGGTTTAGGGAACTAGTCTAGTCTTGAATTCGTCTCTGTACTATAGTTTGCCAGCTTTAGATCAACCCACAGATCTTTCCCAGCCAGACCATAACCTTTATCAGCAATGCACTACGAGGCACAAAGTAAACCGATGGCGGCGTAGCGTCGATCGCAGCGCGAGGTGGGTGAGCCAGTGGAAATTGCTATAGAGGAGGGTTCTGATGCTGAAGTGGATGCTTTGTATGAGATAGGAACTGATGTAGATGATCCCTTTCATGATGATTTTCCTCTCGCTAATGATGAGGTATCAGAGCAAGGATGATAGCGAAGCAGTCATGCTCGCTGAAACGAGGTCGACCTCGCCATCATCGGTATTTCATTGTAGGCTCATATTGGTTGTAACTCAGGACTAATATACACAATCACAAAATTTCTCGAGTGTGTTTTTGTGATGATCCCTTTCATGATGATGATAATAGTAGTGAATTTCCTCTCGCTAATGATGAGGTATCAGAGAGCGAGGATCGATAGCGAAGCTGTCATGCTGGCTGAAACGAGGTCGACCTCGCCATCATCGGTACTTCATTGTAGGCTCATATTGATTGTAACTCAGGAGTAATAATCATAATCATCACAAAATTTCTCCAGTGAGTTTTTGTGTCATTTTTTGAAGTTCACTTTTTTTATAGAGCTCTAGACCAAGAAACAAGTAGTGGGCACTCTGAGAAAGAGAGCTGGGTGAAAGACCTAATTTTCCAAAATAGTGGCTCTACTTACTGTCATGGCAAGTGTAGTGTTTTCTTAGCTTGACAAAGTGCAGCATTTGGCTAGTTTTGGCAAAGAAAGACCTTTCTAGCCATACCAAGTTTAGCTTTGTAGCTACAGTATTTATTTTACTACGATTTTTCAAACTCGGTCCATTTTCCTGCGATTTCATGGGACAGACGCACTAGAAATTCTGCGTCTTGAAAGAGTTAAGCAGGGCCCTGTATCCTCTACCACCGATGACGACCTCGGTCAAGTCCTCGGTCCCTACGCTGACGATTTGATGCAGACAGATTGTCTCTAACTGTGGGGCGTATGAGACAGGCAGCCAGGTTTTGCCCCCCAAGCCTGGCCTGCTCTAGTTTCCCTGGGGGAGAGCAGCCTCACTCTGCTCCCTTCCCTTATCAAATGGCCGTCTAGGCTCGGGGCAATGGCGAGCGATATGCCCCGTGTCTCCGTAATTGAAGCAGGGGCAGTGGCGGGCGATGTGCCCCTTTACACCGCAATTGAAGCAGATGATGGAGGCGTTTCACCCGCGGGGCCTGCTCCTTTGCTCTGACGGCGTTGGGCGATTCTCCGCAGATAAGGTCCACACCGTATTGCGCGATGTTGCACCCCAATAGTCCCCCTGGTGAGCCGGGTCTGCTTTCAATGCTATGTGCAAGGCGTCTTGCAGTGTTCGAGGCTCAAGTGCCCTCAGCATCCCTCGCAGGTGGCCGTCCGCCAAGGCGCAAACAAAATAAACCTTGGCCAACGCATCGGCCTGGAGGTGGTTGGAAAGTACCTGCCTGGCCAGGAACTCGATGTCGGCGGCCAGGTCATGAAGCATCTTCCTCGGCTTTTGCCTCCTCTCCTGCAGAGCGGCCATAACGTCGAATGTTCTTCTGTCTGCAAACTGCTGACGTAGGGCATTTTGGAATAATTCCAAATTTTTCAAGGCTATTCCCATCTTGCAATTAATATCAACTGTTTAAAAGAAGAACATCACATCACCAAGAATACCGCTAACAGGAAAGATATTTTATAAACATATTTAAAAAAATTTATATGCCAAAATCACATCTTGACGTTTTAAAAAATCAAATTGTGTGCATGACAGAGTGTTGACAATTTTAAATGTACCTGTTGAAATGTTCAGCATCGATGGATGAGTCAAGGTGAAGGGATCGGACATCACTGTTTTGATGGTTGCTGTGAGTTGACGGACATCAGTTTCCATCCTGGCTACACCAAGACCTTTGTTACCATGTTCCTTGTCTTTGTGCCCTGCCATTTTACGGCATTCGGCAGCAATTTCAGCGCGTGGTAGCCTTGCAAGCAGCCATCGATGCACAGCACCTTTCATCTGTGTAATGCCAGTCAAGCCACCACCAGTTTTGCTTTCTCTGTTGATTGTTTGTTCAATGACCAAGTCACATGCTAACTGAGAAAATGGTTGGTCTGCGTGACGCTGTACAACAAATTGCCCCGCACAGAACGAAGTGTAGATTTCTGGGTGGGTTGTTTCTAGCTGCATCATCTTGTACCAATAAATGGTGAGAAAGCGGGCATAGTTCTGCCTGTCGTATGCAAAGAACCATGGGAGCATAGATCGGACACTTGCAAGGTGCAATTCAAAGTTCCCTTCTCTGGTTCCCCGCACAAAGAGCAGGAGAATCTCCACCAACTCGATGAGTGAATTCCACAAGGCATAGTTTGGGTTTTCAGAACAACGTTGCGCCCTGTGCGCCTGAAATGTTGTGACTAGCTGCTTTCCTTGATCCAAGTCTACGAGGTCTTTGAAAGGATACGAGTCATTGAGTTGTGCTGCAAAGTAAAGTGTCGGATCCTGTTCCTCCTGCGGAAGGCTGTCGATGAATTCACCCCATTGCAAACGGCTGAGCGACTCCGCAAGCAACTTGAAACAGCGGATACTTCTGTTGTAGAAGGTTCCGTTAAGTACACCAGCAACAGATCCTTCTGCCACAATGCCCGACCCGACAAGCACTTCTTTGATTCCACTGTCCTCAAACCGCTTTCCAAACATGGCCAAGAAGTTAATGGATGTGTGGAATTCACCAAGCCAGAGGACCAACCTTCTCTTGAAATCGGGATTTTGCCATCTGATGACTTGCGCCTTTGCATAAATAGCCTGATCAAAGACGATGTCAAGGTCGTTGAGTTCAAGCTCATCAGCAACTTGGATTCCACGATGGAGTATGGCAAGTACAGTTGACATGTTGGTTGGACTGCTGTCAATCATGGGCAAATATCCAATCTGTGGACAACAAGAAAACAAACAAACAAACTCAGACTTGCCTTCACAGTGGAGATTTTAATAATAATAATATTGAAAATATATTCGCGCATACCTTCTCTTGTAGAGAAGCTCATGGCGTTTAACTCTCGCCATACGGTGTGGGGAGAAATATACCCAGAGCATGACATTATCAATTATTGCTGACGCATTTTTGCATATTTTCTCCCCAGACCTTCATGTAATCTCCAGGTTAGAGTTTAGTTAGAGACTAAACGTTTACCACAGTGGGGTCTCTTTGAAGAAAAATACACACTCGGCTGTAGGGATCGTTATAATCAGCAAAATTCATTCTTGGTATACCATGGGTATTATTTGACACAGTTCTTATGGATCCGTATAATCAATGCTGAAGTCCTTATCTGTAGACCATGTTCATATTTTAGCACAGTCCATAGTATAAGGGGTAAAAAAAGCACCGTATGGGCAGGGTTAAAATAGCACAGCATTCAATGATTCATACAATCAAACGTACAGAGAGCTCTACTAATAACACAGACATTCCAGCAAATTAATGAAAACCACAATCATACAAATAAAAAGAATAAAAGGTCATAAAACGGGCTGAAAGCAGATACTATAGATCTATATTAGTTGTACCTTGGATACCGGTGGACAGCGACCTTGTTGCACAGCTATGTTGAAGCCAGTCCAGCTAGGCAGCATCTGGGTCTGAACATCGGGTAGTTTGGCAAGGTTGTATAGCTGATTGAAGCCAGTCCAGCTAGGCAGCATCTGGGTCTGAACATCGGGTAGTTTGGCAAGGTTGTATAGCTGATTGAAGGCAAGAGGGGGACCCTGCAAGAGACGCAAGAACGTTAAAAATACAAAAGAAACATAAATGCATGTGAGTATATGCGACTAGTTATTTATTACCTGCATCCAGGAACATTATTTGGGGGAAACACACATACCCCCCCCCCCCCCCCCCTACAAAATTAAATACACCTTTTGATAGTAAATATGAATAATAAGTGTACTCACAATGACATCTTGCCATTTGTCTCGGGAAGTGTTGACTGGCTCTTCAGCCGGCTCAGGACCTGTTCTTTTAGGCTGCACATAAACAGGTAGTTCCACATGTGGCGTCTGTACACTCCTGCATCTTGGCTTTGCGAGCTTCACTCTGATGTGTGGTTGGAGAGCTTGGGAGCAATCATCATCATGTTCATCATGTTGTTGCACAATTACACTTGAGGTGCAATGAGTGGTTCCCTTGCCTGACAATGTCTCTTCCCTGAAATCGCTGTTATCAAAAATAAGGGTAGTGCGCTTCTTCTTTTTGAAACCTTCCGGGGTAAGTCTATTGTTCTGTAGTTGTTTGTTGGCAAGAGAAGTGTCATGTTCAAGAACAAATGTGTTAGATACCGAATGGCCAAGTCCACTTTGTAGTTCTATCAGTTTTGCTGACCCAGTCCAATGTCGTACCGTCATAGCAAGAGCTATTTGTTTTGGCGTTGTAGTTTTCCCTCTTGATGCCAGAGACACTATATCCTGACAGATTGACAACAGCTTCTTCTCTAGTCCTTCATCCTCAATCACAACATACTCATCCACAACAGGTTCCTTTGCCAGTCCAGTGATATATGCAAGATTGTTGTAAACATCAACAGGAACATATTTCTTTGCTGTTGCCAGGGCCAGATCCGCAGCTAACGGTGGCCTCGCAGCAATGGGCGATTGGTGATTCCGTAATGTCTCTCTCAAATGAAGAGATGACATGAACATTTCTGACTGAATTGTGGATGAGAAGTCGCGTCTTGGCATTTCCTCTGGCTCCAGTACCATCACAGAGTCACTATCACTACTATCGTCGTCAGAATTAACTGGGCATCCATCCTCTATCACAGTATCAAGTTCCTGTGACAGTGCTTCTTTGTGAAAATAAACAAGGTCACTTTTGTTCCTTTGATTTTGTCTCAAAATATTCAAACCCTGGAAACGTTCCATTACTTTGGCCTTCAAAGTCCGTCTTGTCATGGACACAGATACACATTTTTGTTTGGCACAGTTAAGGTACAGCTGGTGCAACTTCTTCACGCTTAAAACGCACTTCTCCTTGTACAATTTCCCCTCAATCACTTCAGAACAAAATTGTTCAAAGACAGTGGCATCAGATGAATCTGTAGACTCTGTGGGTGTGTTATTTGGCCGTGTATATTCCCTGTAGCAAGTGTGATGGTAATGCACTTCTGCAGAAGCGAGATCAGCACACATTCTGAGATGGAGGAGAATTTTCTCATCCTTATTTTCTTCAGCACGTTGAAGCAGTAATTGTCCATCACCTTGGCAAGTCACTAGGTTCTCACTTGTTCTGCTGGCAAATGATGCATATTAGCGGAAGTACACCACTATTTCTGGCTGGTAGTTTTCCAATGGATGAAACATTTCCCTCTTGTCACACGCTTGTTGCTGGAGTCTACTGAGGCGTCATTGTCAGACAGTGTTTTTGGAGACCAGCCGTTTCTTCGCTGAAGTTTTACATTGCACGTTAACCGTTGATAACATGAATGATGGAATCCACAGTTACCAACGCCGATAACCCCACGTTCAACCTGTTCACTGAACGTGACACTGCCTAAACTCGCTTCCCCATCAAGTAATTTCCACTCGGAAGCAAAATCCAAGGCTTTTGCCCACGTAATGTCTGTAAAAGGCTTGAAGTAGTCATCTTTTACATTTTGGAAATGGATTGCACATGCACACGCGGCCATGGTGGAAACTCCGCAGTAAATCTGACCTAATTTCTGATTGGCCAAAACTACCAAAATGTGTCACGGGAAGTAACTCCTGTATAGTTTTGTTTCGAAAGGGAGGCAATCCTTGCCATACAAATCCGCACTTTTAAAAGTTATTTTTCACTGTTTTCAAAATTCAATCGAAGTGGAAACTTTGTTGTTTTCAGTCCCCAATACCATGTACTATCATAATATAATATGGGAACATAGTCCATATTTTGGACGAGCGGACCTGTAGAAGGAGTTGTTATATGATGCCACGCCCTGCGGTCTAACGAGGGAAAAATAAGGATTATTTGAGATTGAAACATAAATGTAATTCAAAATTGAACAGCAAAATTTTTACATGTGATAACCAAGACTTTTACATAAAAACTAACTGACAAATGTTATGACTGTGAAAATGAGTTTATCTTTTCAATGGTTCCTTCACAGTAGTAAATCTGACCAGCAAATATCTAGTTTGCAAAGGGGGAGTAATTCAGAAAAAATGAACATTAAACAAATATTGTGATATTTCTGCTTCATTGATTTCAAACTGTTATTTGGGAACAGGTATTGACCTTTCAATAGACATTAGCAAATAAAAGATAATTTCTATACTAATATTTATTTCCCCGTAATGATTTACTTTATGAATGAAGAATGGCAAAAAAATTATCCACAAAACTTCCACCCGGACACAATGAACAAGTGGCGCAAAGGATACGGTTTCTTTGCTAATCAGAATACCAACTGGTACACTGAAAAAAAAAAGTCCTCTCCAAATGGCAGTAACATGAGAGAATGAGGTCAACTCCTCATCATTCATCTCTATTGTCGGTGGTGGTCTGTTCTCTCTGGGCCCTTCTCAATCTTCGTCCATTCCTGTCTGAGGCGGTGCGGAACAACTCCCTGATGGCAAAATCTTTTTCTTTGTCCATCGCCTGTTCTCTAACAGGGTTATGGCGGACTACCTCTGTAAAAATCCAGAAATAAATAGAGAGATTTTCAATGTCCAGCACTTTCAACACACTCCTAACATTACACACACACACACACACACACACATACACACACACACACACACACACACAGGCACACACACGTACATTCATTTTGCTTGTTGTCTCATAAAACTAAGGATGGGTGGGTTTCAGAACAACCCCTAACATTCCTCATCTCCAACAAAGGGAATGCAGAAAACAATGCCAAACACCCTGCATACCATACTGCACAAATCCACCTTGCACATTTTCAGTGTAAAGCTGTGATGGAAAGGAGGACAGAAGTGCATGGGGGAAAGAAATTACCTCCCTGCCAGGTGGGTGGGGGGGGGGGGGGGGAATTACCTCCCGCCAGGTGGGTGGTGGGGGGGGGGGGGAATTACCTCCCTGCCAGGTGGGTGGTGGGGGGGGGAATTACCTCCCTGCCAGGTGGGTGGTGGGTGGGGGGAATTACCTCCCTGCCAGGTGGGTGGTGGGGGGGGGGGGGGGAAATACCTCCCAGCCAGGTGGGTGGTGGGGGGGGGGGGGGGAATTACCTCCCTGCCAGGTGGGTGGTGGGGGGGGGGGGTAATTACCTCCCTGCCAGGTGGGTGGTGGGGGGGGGGGGGGATTACCTCCCTGCCAGGTGGGTGGTGGGGGGGGGGGAATTACCTCCCTGCCAGGTGGGGGTGGGGGGGGGGGGGGGGGAATTACCTCCCTGCCAGGTGGGTGGTGGGGGGGGGGGAATTACCTCCCTGCCAGGTGGGTGGTGGGTGATGAACGAATACAATCCCAAATAATGAAAAAAAGACTTGTATAATCTGAAACTTTATCATTTTCTTGAGCCATATTATTATATGTGATTTTAAATGTTCAGCTTGGGTTTATGATGCTCAGATATTAAATTAGAATACAATAACTATATTTCCTTCAAGTCATTGTCATATATATCAAGCTGACTGTAATGATTAAAATATCCAGAGATAGTCAACATTAGGGTGGGTTTTTTTGCAGGGTGGGATTAGGGTGGGGGGGTGGGGGCATTTATTTTGTTTGGTTTTTTTAGGAGGGGCTGGGAAAAGAAGTGTTGTGCGTGTGACCCTGAAGGGAGAAACTCTTTTACCATTTCAATGCACTTTTTTGCTGATGGAAATGTTAGTGCTATATGTAGCCTCCAGTGACCTTGACCTGGAGGGGAGAAAAAAAACACTGTGACTGCTCTCAGACACAACGTTGAGACGGTTGTAAGGTGACTCATAGTTTATTGTTCATCTCTTACAGTGCCGTAAAAACTGCAAACATAAAGACAATAACCCATCCATTAGCGGGTGGAAAAGTGAATAAAATTGCAAACTAAAATTAAAGAAATGTTATGATTGAAAATCACATGGCTATCTAATCAGGCTTGGCACTGGGGCTCAACTACCTTTCAACAGTGCCAAAGAGAAAATACACGTGGCAATCATTTTAAGTCGCATTTGGGTGAATTGCATACAATCAAATGAAATCAAATCAAAGGCATGTTTTACATTCATCATACAATATATGTCTAAACTATTTCCCTTTCTGTGGTTTGACATCACGACACTAGTCAAAGTCATATAAAGTTCACAAAATGAGATTCCATTGTCCGACTACGAGGAGTGGGTTTGCACCCATGAGGCGAAATCACAATTCTCATTCTACAACATGCATCTCTGAAAAGTTCTAAAACACAACAAACAAAGTTAATGAAATCGTCTTACCTCGTTGGCCTTTCTTGTCTAAAAGCAGCACAACATCTTAAATTAGGGGTTCAGACTTGAACGCCTAAGAAGGAGGCGACGTTGCAACGTTATTTGCCGAGTGGATAAAAAACAAGCGAGCTTCTTTTTTCTCTCTCCTTTGTTCGGGCCGCCTGACGCGGGAAATGCCGCGAATGAAAACGAATAGAAGTAATTTTACTAGGCATCTAGCGGGATCTTCGATTTACAAGGAGGTAGACCAAAATTGAGGTTAGGGAAATTGTTATTTGTTTAGAATTATGCATGTGAAAATGAATTAATGCTGACAAAGCTAAGGACTACATCTCGCTGCGTGGGACTACAGACTCCGCTGAGGGTAAGTGCTGTGGCACGGGAGATAGATAGTAGTAAATGTTTTGCGGCAGCAACAGGCCTCACTCCGCTGGGGCTAAGTGCTGTGGCATGGGAGATAGATAGTAGTAAATGTTTTGCGGCAGCGACACTCCCACCCAAATCACCTTGTTGATTGTTTATGCAGGATTGTTTTCTGAATTCTGACTGCGAATGAGAATGACTAGTTTGTGGACCGGCCTCTCAAAGTAAGTTCTCTTGTGCAGGGCCTTGCCTCGGTTGTCGAGGTCTGTGGTCGCCATCAGAAGTTCAACCTTTCTGACGAGTCCATCGTCACCTGGATAGGTTTTTTCAACCCTTGCGATCTTCCAGTCGGTGCGACAGTCGTTCTCATCTTGGACTATGACAACGTCGCCCACAGCCACGTTGGACTTTGCCTTCTTCCAGGTGCTTCGCGGTTGAAGAGACTGCAGGTATTCGCTTCTCCAACGTTTCCAGAACAGGTCGGCGAGAAACTGAACTCTCTTCCACCTTTTGTTCAGGTACAGATCTTCCTTGACAAAGCAGCCGGGCGGAGGAGGTACGAAGCCTGACTTCATTGTAAGGATATGGTTGGGAGTCAGAGGTAGAGGACCGTCAGCTCTTTCGAGGTGTTCTACAGAGAGAGGTCTGCTGTTGATGATGGCCATGACTTCGTACATGAGCGTTCTCAGGGATGCCGTGTCTAGTCGAGATGACGAAGTTTCCAGTATGCCGGACAGAACCTTGCGAACGGTCTGTATTTGTCTTTCCCAGACTCCTCCCATATGGCTGGCCGAGGGTGGATTGAACTTGAACTCACACTGACAGTCAAGCATCTTGGCGGAGATCGTCTTCTCGTTGAGCTGTGCGAGGTTCCTGCGGAGCTCGTGGTTGGCGCCAACAAAGTTGGTTCCCTGATCACAGAAGATGGTTCGAACTCTGCCTCGTAAGGCGATGAGGCACCTCAACCCATTTAGGAATGAGTCAGTGCTTAGGTCATCTAGGACTTCGATGTGGACAGCCCTGGATGCCAGACAGGTGATGAGCAGACCATACTTCTTCATTTCCTTGCGACCTTCCTTTATGGTCAAAGGTCCGAAGCAATCAAGACCGCAGTGTAGGAAGGGTGGAGAAGGTTCCGTTCTTTCTTTCGGAAGATTTCCCATCTTCTGTGCGGCTGCCTTTCCTCTCAGCTTGATACATTTTGTGCATTTGCTGATCAGTGAGGAGACCACGGATCTGCATCCTATGATCCAAAACCCATCAGATCTGATTCCATTGATGGTCATGCCGCGACCTTGATGTGCAGTCTTCTCGTGCTGTTTGACAGCTATGAGATGGGAGAGATGACTGTTCTTTGGGAGAATCACAGGGTGTTTGACATTGTACGATTCTGAGGACTTTCCCAACCTCCCTCCAACTCGTAGAAGGCCATCCTTGTCCTTGAAGGGATCCAGATCTCTAAGATTTTCTGGTGTTTGTTGTCCAGGCTGAAGATAAGATTCTCTCTGGATCTCGCGAATCAGGTTTGTCTCTGCAAGTTGCCTTGCTTCCAGGTCTGAGAGAGCCTTGCCTTTTTTCTCAGCGCAGCATCTGACGATGGCTGAGACAGCTCCGATGAGTTTTCCATAACTAGAGAATCTGCTGACTCGATCCTCGAAACTGGTAGGCCGAGCCTGTTGAGTGGAATATGTCATGGTAGACTTGACTTCCTGGTCATCAGCTGAGATTTCCAGGTTCACCTCTTCTGGTATGATGTTCCTTTTCCAAAGGAATTCTGGACCTGAGAACCAGTTTGAAGATTTGAGATCACTCACTCCGAGTCCTCGAGATGTGTGATCTGCCGGGTTTTCAGTGGTCTTGACGTAGTTCCATTGCTCGGGATGTGAATTCTGAAGAATTTGTTGCACCCGATTGGCGACGAATGTGTAGAACCTGGAGTTTTTACGGCACTGTAAGAGATGAACAATAAACTATGAGTCACCTTACAACCGTCTCAACGTTGTGTCTGAGAGCAGTCACAAACACCAATCTCCTCTGCCCTTTCCATTTAGGAAAATTCTGTCTGGATGACCTTTTCTTGTTAAATTGAATGCCAGGTGTATGAAAATGAGTCACAAAAACCATCAATATTTAAATCAAACCAACTGCTGAGATGCCAAGCTATAACAAAAGAACTCACTTTTCATTACGCCATGCAAGAGCATGGACGTTAAGGCTTTCTTCTGTGGGCTGCCTTGGAAGGTGTATTGCAGCACCAGCTCTCCATGCATTAGACGCCCCAAGGCTCTTCTCACCACTTCCTTGCGTGTCTCCACCAATCAGGGCCAGGTACTGTATCTGCAAAGAATGCATCCCTTTCTGATGCAGTGTTCAGCCATGGGCCTGATTTTTTAAACCAAATAGTTTGTATACACATTGCTGCCTAGCTGGCATGAAAATGTTATTCTATTTCTCAGTTTTATTTGACTATCACCGAGACAGAAGAAATGGGAGGCTTGTTGAAAACTTTACATTGTAGTGTACAGATTTGCCACATATCAAGCACGAAAAAAGTGGCATTACATTCCAATGTCCGCATTTCATACATCAATTTTGTGTCCATGTGGAATCCATTATTTCTCTTTCTATCTCTCTCATGCGCACTCTCTCTCTCTCTCTCTCTCTCTCTCTCTCTAACAACAAAAATTACACGGAATATAGATACATACTACATTCTGCTTTTGGACCTCGTCTACCAGAGTTCTGTCATAGAGCTAGAACTCCTCCAGATTTTTAATTGGAGACTCAAAACCATCGGGCAGTTGAGGTTCTGTGGCATTGGAGGGTTTTTCTTTCCTGCACTCTGAGAGATGGTTTTCCAACATCTTCTCTAAATTCCTCTGCCCCTTGATGATCTTCTCCAGCAGAGTGAGCATTTGGGCAAATGTTGGCCTTACTGGCAAATGAAAAAGTTAAAAAAAACAAACAGACAGTTAATATGGTATTCTTTATAGAAAAAAGTAATGTATCACAACATGGTGAAAGGAATTGTTTTAACATCTGGGCTGTCAAGATATCTCACACTAGAGACTGTATCTAGACAAAGATATGATGGTGATTCTTAGTGTGAGCATTAGATATAAAACAAACAAGGAGAACGTTATGAATCATGCACAGTTCTCACACAGAGACACAATACAAGAAAGGCATTTGATAGAAAACCCTTTATCATGATCTCAGTATTCAAAGCCACAAAGAAGAAAAAATCAAGCACTAATGACAGTGATGTAGATTCCTCTCATTTAATGGACATATGATGAAAGCCAGATAAGGTATTCAGTATAAAATACACTTCAAGATAATTGACAATAAATGCTTACCACTGGAGGGCAGGGTTGATGGAAGGTCCTTAGGCAACCGTGGCATTGGTGATGCTGGGACATTCGGGAAGCAGAAATGATGGATGCCAATATGTTAGTAATTTTAAAAAAGCTAACAAAAATAGAAAGCCATGAAATAATGACAAAAACTATATATCAAATTAAAGATATTTATTCACTTAATTCAAACAAATCATGATCAAAATGTTTCAATGTGCATGATTTGAGTTATATCTACTGAAATAATGCATGTAATCAGCCAAAAAAGAAAAAGTTCAAAAATTGTCAGTCAAGTTGCAAGAATTGAAAAATGCTGGAATGGTGCCTTAAAAAAAGAAATCTGAAATGCAAAAACAATGACAATATATTTGCCTATATTCTGATAGCATTTGCAATATAAAAAATGCACCTAGAAAAGAAAAATAACTATATACATTGATAGATTTTCACGGAAAAGTAGTTTTGAGCAACAAGACCTTTAGTTTCCTACCAAACACAATAGCAAGGTGTAAGGATGAGTGTCCAACAAAAGATAAATCATTTAGTCAACACACTGAGTGAATAATATACACCTAATTTTTGTTCAATATGTATAAAATGTTAGCATGTAGTTGAACATTTTTGAAAATAGCATATGCAAATTTGCACTCATGTATGCCTTACACTTTTACACACACACACACACACACACACACACACACACACACACACACACACACACACACACACACAAGTCTACCATGAATAACTACTGATTATCTAGGGTCAATAAAAGGAAATAAAGCATGAAAACAGGAATTATTTTCTCATGGGGAAGTCTTGATTTGAAATAATTGGCAAGGTGAAATTGGGTTGAATCACTGAGTAATCTTCATGCATTGCTGAACACACAAATCAATTAGGAGACTGATTGGAATGATTAGATAGGAGAAATCAAGTTGATTTACTGGTTGTACTCTTTAGAGTGGAAGACCCTCATACATGGGTCCACACAGAGAGCCTTTCTGCACTGCACACACTGGTAGGCAGTCTTCTTTCTTCTGCCCTTCACCTCTGCATATGTCTTGCCAGCTTTCCTCTGGCTCTGGTAGCACACAAGACAGTTCCTGTACTTCTTCTTGCCCTGTGCATCCTTGATGACCTCCATGGAATGCTGACCTCTCAGGGGATCCACTACCCCAGGAGGAGCAGGGGACTCAGGCACTTCCTCTTCCTCCTCAGGTGTGGTCTTGTGGAGGGCGTTGCAGACTGCGCTGATGAACTTTGCGATCTGCCATGGTTTCTTCCTGTGCTTGCGCTGGTGCAAATTGAAGAGGCAGAGGGCTTGCACCATCGCCAGGGTGAGGAGGTGGAAGGCAAGTTTCTTCCACCACTTCACAGTTCGGCGGTGCATGGGGTTGTAGGCCACCATCTGGTCGCTCCTGTCGACACCGCCCATGTTCATGGTGTAGTCAGCGACAGCAGTAGGCTTCAGGGTCCTGGCTGTTCTGGTCTGAACTTCAACCAGGACAGGCAGATGCTTGGTGGTAAGCATGTTGACATCTCGCTTGTCCTTCCATCTGATGACCAGCATCTTCCCCTTCCTCCTGTAGTCCATTGAGCCTCTGGACATCTGCTGAGCCATCAAGTCTTTTGGCATCCCAACTCGATTGGCACGGACAGTGCCCACCAAGCTGGTGTCCTCAGCAATGAGGGAAGAGGCAAGCTGGGGACTGCAGTAATAGTTGTCGACGTAGAGGGTGTGTCCCTTGTTGAGGAGAGGGTCTACAAGACGAAGACAAACGTCTGTTGGGGTGTTGCTGACGCCTGGCGCCTTGCTCATAACTTCAAATTGCCAGACGTAGCCCGACTTGCTTTCACAAAGCTGGTACAACTTGATACCCCACTTTGTGGGTTTGTCCCTCATGTAGACCCTCATGTGGGATCTGCCTCTCCAGGGACACAGTGCCTCATCCACACAGATGTCTTCATCCGGCTTGTAGAGGTTGCAAAATTTGGAGTTGAGGTGATCCACAAGAGGCCTGACCTTGTGGAGAGGGTCATGGTTAGGCTGCCCGAGAGGGATGTAGGTGGCATTGTCATGTAGATGGAAAAATGCCAGAATGGCCCTGAACCTGTCCCTACCCATGAGACGCCTGGCAAAGGTGGTGTAGAGGGTTGGATCCTTGCTCCAGTAGTCCATGATGGCTGGAAGGTGGGTCAGTCCCATATGGATGAGAATAGCTATGAACTTTTTCATCTCACCAAGGGTCACTGGTTTCCACACTCTGATGAAGGATCTAGGTGGAACAGTCTCTGGTTGCATCATTCTTTTGGTGATTGTCGTCCTGGCGTACCTGTTTGTTTCTCGCTTCATCAACTTGATTAGATCTATATCCACGATGAGCTGGTAAAAGTCCAGGGGTGTGGCATCCGCTGGCATGTCCACCTGTAAGCCAGGTTCACCAGTGAATGGAGCGATGACAGGGTAATTCCTGGTGTTTCGGACCCATGTGTCGCCATCGTCATCATCGTTGTCACTGGAGCTAGTCAAGGATTCCACAATTTCAGTGGGGGACCGAGGTGCTGACAGCTGACTGCTTGTGCCGGACTGAGGCGACGCACTTCGACGTTGTTGAGTCACACGTCGAGTCGGTGCTTCCTGGTCATCGCTGTCATCGCTGTCTTCGTTCTCACCTAGCTGATGGTCAGCAATATCTTGTTCTTCATCCGTCTCTTCAAAATCACTGTCTGATAGGCGGTTCACAACAGCTTCTTCATTGTCAGATCCTTCCTCTAACTGTAATTCAAGCACCTCCGATATGCGTTTGTCAGCCATTTTCGCAAAACGTACGATGTACGCATAAACATTCAGTTTTCAAACCTCCGCCGGCGAGAATACAGGAAATTTCTGTTGACATCGCCCCTATGCGGGCGATGCGTCGCCAGTGAGTTAACAATGTTCAAACATCCTTTGGGAGAGCTTCAAAAACATGATAAGCACCACGCAAAATACCCAGAAGTAAGCTTAGGGTTCACATTTGTACATTGTGCTCAGTAGCCCATGCACCAAGTTCTCTTTTTATTTTTTCTGAATCAGCACTAGCAGCCTTGAGCCCTTCGATCAGTTTCAGTTCCATCATTTTCTAATTTGTTGCCTTAAAATGTTCATCTGCTATCGAACAATCAGTATCACTGTCTGAGGTATCATGACCAAACCCATCATAAGAGCTATATTCTTGGTCTGAATCTACCTCTATCTCGAGATCATGAATAGCATTTTCCGGAACGGCTTTTTTTGTCCCCACAACTATGCACCTATAGATTCATCCAACTTAAATCATTGCGATGCAATCTTAATCAGCTCAGTATGCTCAGGAGGCAAACTCAGTGCAGACTTAATATGTTCTAAATGGCGTCTTACGTTGCTCAAAATTTCCCTTCGGTCAGTCCAGTAGGATTGGTGTTTTGCTTTATCTGCCATTCGCAGCCATTATATGCCATGTGACAAACACGAAAAATACACTACTGCAAATTACAACACATCTGAACCAAAGTTCATATGAAAGCTAACAAATATAAACAGCCATGGCATGAGTACGGGTGAATACTAAGAAATACCTAGAAGCCTACTGTCACTGAAATCATTGTTACAGCCAGCCATCGTCCCTTCCGTGTGGCGCGTCACTTCAGAAAAACAGCCAAAAGTACACGTACGTAAAGCAGTAATAATTAGTCTAGTAAATGCGAGGGCGAATAACTCTGAGTGCGAGAAACTATTACTCACACACTACCACGAATTGAAGATTGTTTGAAAACAAATCGTTTTGCCTCTTTTTTTAAATAGTTGATTGCTTTTGAATCAGAGCTTTACGTAATTATCTCCCTTGAAAAAGAGGCGAAACGCGTGTGTCTGATGGACATCAATCCAACACCTTCAAAACGGCAAGGTTCATATGTGTGTCAGGCCGCTATCACAATGCTATCGATAAGCGTTGCCGATAGGTGTCGTTCTTCGCCTGACAGTTTTCGGTTGATGGCCGACATCTGCTTGCCAGCCGGATTGTCCTTTCCCTGCCAGGGAACAGGGGCTGTACCCACGATGTCGCGCCCTCCAGGTGTGCCTCCCATCCATTGAGGCGTTGCATGACATCGCTCACTTTGGTATGGACTTCCTCCATCTCCCTCTCCATCCTTACCATGTCCTCTTCCCTCTCTTTCTCCCGTTGCAGACTTTGCTGCTCCCTCTGTCTCTGGCGTCGCTGCCTGTGGTGGGGTGCATATGAACCTACTATGTTTGGTGGTAACTACGTCATAGTTGTCTACTTCGTTGTTCACAACTTTGAGTTGTTCCCAACTATGACAGTAAGGTGTGCATGAGACGCTACTTGGTCGCCACAGCGAATGACCCAGATGAATATTTATTATTATCTTGGGATATCCCATCTAATGCGCATGCGTAGAGGTCACTACAAGAGGTGAACTAGCCAACTCCTTGCACAATTCAATGGCCGACCTGTCTCCGGTTCACACAGAAAACGCTCTATTTTGGGATACTAGAAACCCATCCTAGGAAAATGTAAGCCATGCACAGAATTAATTTATCAAAGCTGTATGTTGAATACATCAATAGGTCGTGAAAGCTCCTACATTTTACAGATGGAAAGCAGGTCAACGCATCCACGCCGAACCATGTGTTGACATTGTGCACAAAGCTAGTGGTACCTGAAGCCATGAACACGATGCATTTAAAATGGATTTTTGTTATGCACACACTGTTCATATTTAAATTGCTTTATTTTTGTAAACAAGGAAATGCGTGTCAACGTACGCCAGGATTTAACGAGTTTGGTGGAGAAAGTGCGCACTAAGGCTCAAGCGAGAGTGTAAAATCATGTCAACACAAACGATGGCAACACATGGTTCGGAGTGGATGCGTCGACCTGCTTTCCATTTGTAAAATGTAGGAGCTTTCACGACCTATTAATGCATTCAACATACAGCTTTGATAAATTAATGCTGTGCGTGGCTTACATTTTCTTTGGATGGGTTGCTAGTATGCCATAATATAGCATTTTCTGTGCGAACCGGAGAGAGGTCCGCCATTGAATATTGCAAATAGTTGGCTACTTAGCCGTGTAGTGCTGATACAGACCACCACTAAATTTTGGGTTGTTTAGTGACCAACTTAGGTGGTAACTACGTGTATTCAGCTTTCATGCCCACCTTACTTCGCAATTTAGTAGCAAAGTTCCGATTTAGTTGCCTACTACCGTGTAGTAAGTTCATATGCACCTCACCACTGTCCTCCACTTTCCCTTTCTCACAGCTGACTCTTTCAGCTGAGACGGTGTGATACATCACTTCTTGCCGCAAGAACTGGCATTTCTCCAGGCGAAGTTTCAGGCCAACTTGAGAGATTCTACTGAGCAGCTGATCTAGATGGGCTAAGTGTTCTTCAAAAGTCTTGGAATAAACCAAGAGATTGTTCAGGTAGACCAGCAGGAATGAAAATAGAAAATCACTTATGGTGGTCTGCATCAAGTGCTGGAAAGTGGCGGGGGCCGACATCAGTCCCATTGGCATCTGGGTGTACTCGTACAGTCCCATGGGGGTGACAAACGCCGTTTTTTGTTGGTCAGCAGGATCCATTGCAATCTGATGATACCCGCTGAGGAAATCTAACGTGCTGAAGTACTGGGCCCCAACCAGAGCGTCAAAAGATTCCTGTACTCATGGTAGAGGGTATGCATCGCCGACAGTTTTGGTGTTGAGTCGGCGGTAGTCGATGGAAAGTCGGATGTCACCCGACTTCTTTCGAACGAGGACCACTGGTGCAGCGTAGAGGCTATGTATGACATTCCTTGATTATGCCTTGCTCCAACAGGCCTCGGAGATGCTTCTGAACGTCCTGGAGAAGATAAGGTGCGATGCATCGTAGGGTTGACAGACCTGTTTAGTGTACGATTTTTGCGTTAAAAAATCCGGAAATAAGACTAGTTTTACGCTTGTATGGAAATGAGCAAACTTTTTACGGAGACTGCCTCTTAAATCGTACGCATTTCATTCACTGTCTCCGGCTGCATTCTTGCGTGTTTGGCCTACACTGTGTGGTAGAGTTCGGCCAATGGAGATCAATCAATGATGACAAATTGTCAAAGGGAGGGAATCCATTGTTTCATTTGACCAGTCAATGAGAAAGAAACATGGCGGCAGACAATCGCAAGACCAAGCGTACAATTAATGAGACTGACGAAGAGGAGGATGGCGGGACGGCAGATGAATGACTTGGCCCTGTGCAAAAGAAGATGAAGAAGAAAATCTACTCACAAAAGTACAAGTCACAATACCACCACGATTTTCCAGCTATCGGGGCTTCGAATCATGGGGGATACCTTCGCCCACTGCACCACGTGTGACTCATTTCAGCATTTCGCAGGGTGGTGCAAATGACATATAAAGACACACAAACGGCAGTGATCACAAATGAAAGAGCGAGAAGAAAGCTGACACGTCACAAATAACAAACTTTTTCAAAGTGAAAGATAAGAAAACAGAAGAAGCCGAAAATGAAAAAGCATTGAAGATCTCACGTGCTAAAAGTATGGTGTGCTTCATGATTGCGGAGGAGAACCTTTCAATTGCCTCTGCTGACCGACTCTCAGCTGCGTTCAAGGCAATATTCTTTTGCTGTGCTAGTTTATCGCGGAAGTGCTTCTGCGCATGCACGCACCAGTTTTATAAAATAAGTTTTGTAAAATAATACAAAAACAAAACCAGAATGTACAAAATCTGCGTCAGTGAATATTTCGCGACACGGCATTCTTCCTCCCCGGCAGAACCCCAGAGGACGAGCACCACATCGTGAATTGACCGTGCGCAATTCATCATGATGCGTATTGCGTGATGCAGAGGTTTGGCAGCACCACAGGGGTCCTGCATCTCCGTCTTCATCCATAGAACGTGTATCAGGGGTCCCTCCCCTAGACTGGCTGCCTGCCATGGCTAATGAGCCCAGTCTGCCCATGGTTTTTCTGTCTGAGTGATCCTTCTCATACCCCTTATACTCGAGGAGAGTTGGCTGATATTTGTCTGACCCTTTGACCCGTCCAGTATGCGAAACGCTACGGCTCTCCTGGTCATGGAGGTACTCAAGCCACCACACCTGGTCAAGGAATCAGCCGTGTGGTGGTGTGTGGGAGATGATGAGTTATTATCTTAGTTATCCATACACTTTTTATGTATACATGCTTTTGTGTGTGATATTATATGATTGTTATTGTATTTTTGGGGGTTTTTAAAGCTGGGGCTCAATAACTTAGCGGGATGTGGGGGTGGGGGGCCCGATTCATGATGTGGGGGTGGGGGGCCCGATTCATGATGTGGGGGTGAGGGGCCCGATTCATGATGTGGGGGTGGGGGGCCCGATTCATGATGTGGGGGTGGGGGGCCCGATTCATGATGTGGGGGTGGGGGGCCCGATTCATGATGTGGGGGTGGGGGGCCCGATTCATGATGTGGGGGTGGGGGGCCCGATTCATGATGTGGGGGTGGGGGGCCCGATTCATGATGTGGGGGTGGGGGGCCCAATTCACAATCTAAGTCACGAAACTGTCTTGGGTGTTCAGTTCTGATGAAGTAGTCGGTGCAGTAGGATGCCTGTCTGCACTTCGAACGCGATTCGCACGAATAGAGAGGTTCGGCACATGCATCTCAGCATGCGAACACGAGCCCAGATGTGTGCCATCCCCTTGCAAGCTGCCTCAGCGCTTCTTTTGTGTGAATTGTGCCATCGTACATGACCCCGTCAATGGCACACTGGATGTGTTTCCCCTGGCTTTGGATCACGTCTGAAGCATGGTTGACACAGGTCCTGTTCAGTCTTGTCAATAGGAGGTATTTTGACGATTCCACACAGCTCTGCCCACTGCGAGAAAATTTTTTCTGTTGTAAGAAAGAACAAAACTCCTCAGAGATCCAGTTTGTCCAGTGAGACACTTGAAAGCCTCCTTATTCTGAAGAATAAGAGTTCTGCTGTTGAAGCTGTGGCAAAGTTGAAGCAGGAAGATCTGAAAACTCTTAAATCTTGCTACACTGACAGCCTCAGACAGAAGAATCTGAATCAGGATGCCAGAAACTGAATAATTATGTTCCCTCTCTTGACACATTCTCATTGTTGATTGGTCAAAAACACTGCCGGAAACATGTTTGTATTTTTGCAATACTGCATGCATGCCTTAAAAAAATAATCCGCGCTTAGGATTGTACTGATGCAAAATGTAATCTTACTGATTTCAGCCAAAGTTTGTACTGATGGTTAAAAGTGAGGTGAACAGGTCTGGGTTGAGCCACAGGCATGTCATCAGTTGTCTTGAGTTTGTGCATAACCATGTCTGTGTACCCCAGGTCTGTTGGGCTCTGTGCGAAGGCTGCGGCATTTCTCAAGAGTACCTGGTGTAATTGTTCTCTCTGTCATGCCGTGCCGTTGAATTTCGGACAGGGGATGGTCCTTGTCTGGGTCGGTGTTGCAGGTACTGCTCCCTCCGTCAATGTTTCCATGACCATTTCATCGATGGTGGCTGTGAAGGTCACTGCTGGCCCCACATAGTCAGCAACGTGAAGCTCGGCCACAAGTGTTCTCCTACGTATAGAGTAATTCCTGTCACTGAGGTTGACAAGACGGAGAAAACGCTGTGTTGGTTTTGCGCTGACAAACGTAGGTATCAGGAGGAGATTTCCCGGTAGTGGTTGTTGCAGAGGTGTTGCCAAAAGAGGCCCAGATGGTTGCTGGGTGGAAGTAACCTTGACGGTACTAAGGATCGGGCCGGAACAAAAGTTGTAGAGGCTACCTTGGCGCTGCCCCTGATGCCATCATTCTGATGAACCTCCTGAATCGTGGCTTGCAGGCTTTGGGGAAGACAGTTGGGATTGGAGGACATGCAGTCGCCCAAAACATTCATACCCACGAGAGCTGGCAGGCGTTGTTTCCTCTCTTGCATGCTGGGGTCTAAAGGGTCGTGGACGATGAGAACTGGTGTGTTGGGATGCGTTTGGCCAAAGATCTCTAGGTCCGTGACCAGGATGCCGGAGTATGGGATTTTAGCACTGTTTGCAGCCCGGAGTCTCAGGTGTGATGACTGTCTCGCATCACTGAGGTGCTTCATTGCCCAGGAGTGCATCACGGTCGTGACCTCGCTCCCGGTGTCCAGCAGTGCCTGTACTTCCACACAGTTCATACGGATGGTAGTAACGGAACATTTTCCCACCAGTCCTCTCAAGCTCCGTTCCCCCGTTGTCTGCTTGCTGACAACGGGGGCATCTAGTTTTCCTGCTGCTGTCTTGGTCATGAGTTGAGATACGGACGCTGTTGCTCGTCTCTTTGTCGCCTGTCTGTGGCCAATCATATCGCAGTACCAGCAGCGCATCGTACTCCTAGCGTCAGGGCGGTTACTGGTAGATAAAACAGCTGGAGAGTTCTGGTGTTGCAGAAACTGTAGCTGTTGTGTAAGGAGCGCAAGCTGCTCCTTCACCTGGATCAGCTCATCCCTGGGAGCGACAACTTGTTGGACCGCCACCTCCGTGTGGAAATCATCCTCCCGAAGCCAGCGTTGTGCTTCTGTTCTGGCTTGTAAGGATGTAGTATCTCTATGCTCCCGCACTTGACGTCGGAGGTCGCAACGGAGTGAAGGGGAGTACAGCCCTGCGATGAACTGGTCGCGGAGTGTGTCCTCGTCGACGCTATACAGGTGCCTTTTGTTTGCTCGCTGAAGGTGCTGGGCGAACTCCAGAATACCCTCCGTTTCACCTTGCAGGCATCGGTGAAACACGCCGACAAGAGTTGATGCCCCCCGATGATCTCCAAGATGGAAGTTGGGGAATCACAGGCAGCTCGGAGGACTTCCTGGCGGGCACAGCCAGTCAGGGGCTGCATCAGCCATTCTGTTGCAGCTCCGTGCTCTAGTGAGCAGTTGCGAATGATACGCTCTGCCTCTTCTGCAAATGACTCCACATCTGTCCCACTCTCTCCAGAGAATGTTGGCAGTCTGGGCGGCTGTATGCAGTACAAATGTACCAGATAAACACACTTGTATTGACTAAAGACGATTAAAAAAATAAACACAACTAGACAAACATTATTTGAAATATTATATATTCAAACCATCTAAAGCAGCTCAGTTTGCAAGCTCTATACATCATGTATAATGAGAACAGGATGTACCAGCAACTACAGTTAACATATATTAAGAAAATAAAATCTTGCCTCCTGGTTCTGATACCGTTTGTCAGTGTTACGGATGTAGTCCACAACCTGGACTGGTGTGGGCTGATAGGCTGTATCGTTAAACGCTGTGTCCACATTGGCTGCAGTGACATTGGCCAGTGTTGTTCGTACGATGTCAAAGGGCTTGGTCCCATAAGTCCGTGCAACGCTGATCTTCTCTTTCACAGACTGGGCAATTTTCCGGGCTTTTGTCAGTGGCTCCCATGCCACGCCTACAGGCACATGCTGCCCAGACACTACTACCTTCCACTTTGAAACATCTGACAGGAAGATTTTGCACACAACCTTGACACTGCAGTTATGTCGAGTGTGCCGCTTCTGTGGGTTGCCACAGCCTGCAATTGAAGATGTATGTAATGTACATATTTGTAGACGACGAAAAGAACTAAGTCCAGGTTTTTTCCCCACTTCATTTCGAAATCATAAGTTATCCTATGCCACACATAATGTTGTGAAGAATAGTTGTGGCAAGTTTGAAACAATTTTTTATTCTTAGTCAAATTCATTTTATTTCTTAAAGGCCCAGTTGGACTATGGTTCGTTTACATTTTGCATTTTGAAAACATACACATTCAGAGGACGTATAAGGAAATATCTTAAATATTTGCTACAGTATTTGACCACAGAAAGCACACACACACACACACACAGACTTTCCTGATTAATTTGACACCAAAACGAACCTGGTAGCTAAAAAATTGTGGAAGTTATAACGAGTTGAAGTTGAAAACTCAGTCGCGACTTGTTTTGAGAAAACGGACCTCAAAGTTTTGCATGCAATCCTCACACATTCTCCTTAGCAACAGGGTCTTAGAATTATCCAATCATCTTGATTTTTTGCACAGCAGAAGAAACGAAAGAAAGCGCGCGAAAGACCATGTGTTGAGGTTCTGCAAGGGTTACGTGTTGTTTTGCAGGGTCAAAATTGGTCGATTTTGGCAAATAAAAATGCTCTAAATTATCACAATTTATAACTTTAATTAATTTTTTAATGCACTTAAATACATTTTTAAGACATAAAACTTATACCATTTTATAGATTAATTTTTAGAGAATGCAATGAACCGAAAACCTCAATTTCGCACAGGCAGACCCCCACCACCTTCAGAGCTGTGTAGCGCTGTTTCGATGATTGCGAGTTAAGACTGATTTCCAGAAATGGGTCACATATATTTGCTGTACAGTATTTGACCACAGAAAGCACACACACACACACACACACCACACACACACACCACACACACACACACACACAAACAGGGCTGGGGGGATTCCAACCCAGGTTGCAAAAACCAATGCAGATATTTTAATAGTATAATGTTATTATGTTTAATTATCAATTTCTCGCAACTGGTATGAATTTCAGATGCACCAATATGGTAGAACACTTAGTTTTTAGGCTCTGCAGCTGTGGATAACCTCAAAGAACACTGTTTTTAGCTCCAACCGAGACTTTACAACTATTAATTCAAAAGTACCTTCAACACACTCCCCAACACCCCCACACTCTCTCTGGCAGCTCCCCTGGCCCGGACAGTTCAATATCCAAGTCACAACAGCCTGGTTAGCTGCCAAATTTCTATGCTGCAGCTCCTGTTTGGCTCTGTCAGAAAATAATAAGGCGTGTGCATTGGACAACTTAATCAACATATGGCATGATGATGCAAATTATCATTATCAGACATATGAATTGGAAAATTGAACATCCACTGAAACTATTTGGATCCCAGGAGTTTCCACTGAAATGATTTCTTTTTTTAATAGGAACTACGAACAGCCTGGGGGGAAAAGGTCCATTGAAAATAAAGTCAAATCCCTGAAGTCAGCTGATCAGTTGAAAATCTCAATCCCCAGTAGAGTACAACATGCACTTTATAAATCATTTAAAGAGCTATTTGTATCATTATGGAATCTTAAAAGTTTGATACATGACAGTGATGACTGTTCAGAAACATAACCATTGATAATTAAAACAGTGATGATACATGTGTACTTCAACTTCAAGAACTTCACACACAGTTTTACATAGCTCCCATCCGTTTCAAAACCTCAGTTGAAAAACAAATGAGAGGAATACTCTTGGCTTACCTTCCTTCTTCTGTAAGATCGAACGTGTCTGCAAAACTGTTCCTCACACACGCAACATCCTTCCTAGTTCCAAAGTAAAATGGATTCGCGGGCTCGACTTTGACAAGCCTTTTGTTGTGCTTTCGTTTAAGGACGTGGAGCTGCACCTGACTTGCCAAATGACTTCCTCTTGTGACAAATTCTTCAAGGTGGTTGCCACCAACTGGGATGTCAACACTGACAGGGGCGGTTTCTCCTTCTGTCTCATCTCCACTAGCGTAGGCTGCGGCAATCGCGTCCATTTTGTGGCGAATTACGATTGTCGTAAAAAAAAAATGTCTTTCTTCGCCAGTTTCAAGATTATAATATGCAACAAATGTTTGGACTAGTGATTTCAGAAAGAGAGAAAGAAAGAAAAAGTGTAACACTTATTATCGCCGAGTGAAGAACATGTCGCGATATATCACATGGTCATCGGTATGTCACGTGACTGTAAGGACGAGATTTCAAAGACCGAGTACTCTGTCGCCGGGGACAGAGTACTCCGAGTACTCTGTCGCCGGGGACAGAGTACTCCGAGTACTCTGTCCCCGAATGTGGTTGACAACGACCATTTCAGCAATAGTTCAGCGAACAAAGAGGACTAAACACACTATTAAAACTCATTCCTAGATGCTTTCAGTAATTATTCGATCAACATCACCAACTACAACAATTATGTAAACTGAATACTGAATACTTGAGATTGACGGCGCGGAATCTCGTCTGAATCTGCAGCGATGTTGTCGACTTGGTCGAGAAACTGAATCATTGAGATCGAAGAATGCAAGCTTGTTTATCAACTATACACCACTGTGGAATATCTTTACGAAATGCAAAGCAATACATACCTGTCAAGAAGGTGATTTGCGGCCAGAAAGTCATTCGATGAAGTGAATTCAGTTTGAACATGAGCGCGTTCGGTCTTCATCGGTGTAGAAGCGATCAAGCAAGACGGCGAAGAAAGCTGCCTGCTGATTGGAGAATTCCATTCAGGGAACCAATGAGATGACTGTTTTCATACAGGCTCTCCAAAAGAAGAAATCTGACGAAAAAAGTATCGAAATCGGTTGCGTAGTTTTCGAGATATCACATTTTCTGTTTCTTGCATAATTAATGAGCTTTTTAAAGCCGCACCCCCATGATAAAATAAAATGATTTTAAAATACTTCGGTAAAATGTATAAGTTTCATCAAAGATGACTCACTCCGATACTTTGAGCGAGGTTTCTTTGAGAGTTACCTCCCCCTATGCGAATGCTATTTCTGAGCGCTGCGTTGACAACATTGCATGTGTGCGTGTGTGTGGTGTGTGAAAGGAATAAAGTTTGGTGTGAATTATAATGTTCAAGGTATGTATAGGTTTTCTGGATGTTTGTTGAAACCATGCATGTTTATTTTATTACTCTTTTGCGTTCAGACGGTAAATTTTTGTATATGTAGCAGCTCTCTCTCTCTCTCTCTCTCTCTCTCTCTCTCTCTCTCTCTCTCTCTCTCTCTCTCTCTCTCTCTCTCTCTCTCTCCCTTATCTGTTTACCATTGTCTTCCTGTCTGGACCTGACCCTAACTTATGTCTCTCAGCATCGTTGTTTTCTCACACGCTGTCGTGGCGCCACTCTACCGCTGGGCCAAGTACTGTTATTGTTTTTTTCCGACACTGTTGACCCCATCTGCCCACTGTAATGGATGGAGGGAGAGAGAATGTCAGAACCCAATAATAGAGACGATAATACAGACGACAGTCTAGGGATGGAGAGGGATAGGGGAGAGTGGCGATCTATTCGATGGGAGAGAGACGACGACGACCCATTCTTAGGAACACCATAATATGGTGTGATGTGACATAAAAAGGCGAGTCAGTTTTGACGACGTTAAGCCCAGCTCCCCATGGAGAACAGCGGTCTAATTTCTTGTGTTTCGGGCTGCACTGCAAGTTCAGAAAAATCAAGCGGCAAAGGTCAAGGAGCGGGGGTGGTTTCTGCTCTGCGATTGCGTGCTCCAATGCCAGATATAAATACGACCTCATCGCGAGGAAAATGCTGCCAAACGTGTGTGGATCGCACGGAGAAGATGACTGGACTGTACACAGGGAGCAACAACGAGCTTTTCATTCTGCGGAAAGAATTTCATGATGCCGAAGAAGGTGGGCTCACTGTACTAGGTGCAGATCTTGTACAAGCAGTTGAAAAGTTGCAGATGGTTTACAAGAAAAACATCGAGGGAGTACTGCATTCCGACGGAGTGAAAACCCTACTTGAAAAGGAACTCGATTCAACATCGCTCGAGTGCTCACAGAGAATGTGCAATCTCAAGACTTCCATAGTCAGCACTTTCCTCACAGTGCGAATTAACTCTACATTGAAAGACTGCACTGCATCAGAAAAATCATCAAACTTTGCCACCTGTAACTATGGTAGAGAGTGAATTTTTCATGAATTAATGCCACTCCATCTCATACAGAAAGGTGAAGAACATGAGGCACCAGATCAATTTACTGAAATTTTGTGAATAAATATACATGTCGTGCCTAGATCCTGAAAGTGCCTAAGTTCTTGAATTAGGCAGTCTCTTGCCTAATTCGCGAAATAGGCAATGGTTGTGCCTAATATGTGAAATCAATGTTGACTTTTGCCTAATTTGTGAAATTTCATGATTTAGGCTGCCTATTTCATCAATTAGGCAGCCTAAGTCATGAAATTAGGCAAAGTTTCGATTTAGGCACGACTGCTGTACAATTTAGGCAAAACAATCTACAGAATAGGCAGAAACCTTGCTTAGTGTGTCAAATCAATTGCGTGTCAGTGTTAGCCAAATCTGCGTGTGTGCGTGTGCCTCTCACTGCATAGCATAGCCATATATTACGAAATAACTTTAATCTTCAACCGTTTGTGCTGTTCCAAAAAGGATGTGTAGTGCTAGCAGTAAATGTGTAACCTTGAGCAATTTGACAATATACCCTCGTACTTTAGTTCATTGACATTGGAGCACATGCACAACAACAATCTAGTCAATAGACGGTAGGTTCTGAGCAATCTGATTAAGGTGTTCTGGAGACGAATAGAAGTCACAAACGTCTTGTGGTGTAATGCAAGGTGAATTACACCATCAACTCATTACAAACAACAAGTGTTCTTCCGTTCATCAAACCACACGTTTGGGAGAAGTGTAGCCACGTCTATACCTACATATTCGTACGTGACTGGGTTGTACTACAGCCTGGCTGCTATGTACATTCTCTCCTAAAAAAGCTATAATTAGTTGTCTTGCAAGTCTTGCAGCTTGCTGATAAAGGTGTCGACTTTGGCCTTTGTAAACGCTATACCCTAGCTGTACTTCTTGCCTCTGGAGTTCAAAGCGAGAGAGAGAGAGAGAGAGAGAGAGAGAGAGAGAGAGAGAGAGAATTGATCACATACACTTACACACACAGATACTTACACACGCATGCATGCATTCACGGACACAACGACACACAGACACACACACAAACACACACGAGCACACACACACACACACACACACACACACACACACACAGACACACACACACACACACACCTTTCTTATTCCAGACTAATAACAAGTTAGTTTTATTTCCCGAAACTGAAATATAATCACAACTAATTATTATAAACAAACATCAATCAAATCTTTAACCAAAGAATGAAAATCATCACCAAAGCAGCCACTTTTCCCTTTCAGATCTTTTGAAAAATTCCCTGTCAAAACAGTACACAACAAAGTACACAAGAAATTCCCCTTCAAAATAGTACACAACAGAGTACAAAAGAAAACATCACAGAACAATGGCAAGAGCACTCACCTAGTTGGTGTAGAATTGCCCTTCAGCTGTTCTGGAATTCCAGTGTTGATCATGAGATGCACATCAAAATTACACAAAAGTGAGGTCTGAGGAGCAAAGTTTTTCAGGACTTTCATGGTCTGGGTCAACTCCAAATATCTCTCATGCAAGAAACTCATTCTGATTGGTTGAAGCTTAGTCTTACAACAAAACTACTCAAACCAAATAATACTCAACTTTTTTTTCCATTGAAGTCTCCATGGGGCTTAATGCCACACTTTCCACGTATCTAAACTCTCACTGGTGTTGACTAAATTTTTAAAGGATTCCTAAAATCATGGCATATAGTTACTTTAACTTCCTGCAGAGAATAGACAAATTCTTAAGAGTCCATGATAAACACGTTGTGGGGACCACTGTTGCAAGTGAAACACATAGATCTGCTGAATTTAACTCTCTGGTGCACACACTCTTACAAGCAAATTTGTATTTAAAAAATAAGGGTTGTCTTGGTTATGCGATAGGATGGATGAATGGAGTGAGCTTTACAGCCTATCAGCCTTTGTAGGCTATGTAAGGCCATCAAGCACGAAAAATCAGAGTTGAAGTAAGTGTTAGTCAAGTCAAAGTGTCCCTACTTATTCACCTCTTAGGAATCACATAGAGATACATGGTGGGTCTATTCTCACCCCAATCCACAGGGGTGGTATGTGATAGGAACTTGTTCAGCTAGCAATGAATATGGTCTTGTTGGCTATGAATGCTTTGTAAAATGAATGTACTTTTTGACCCTAAAAACATTTTTCTACTGGAGCATGCTGTTTGATCTAATTTGTGTGTTATTAAAGTTAGCTAAAGTGCTAATTTTTGTGCCACGTTCACATTCACAAGGAAGGAAAAAGATGTATTTCACTGAACAATTGAAACTTTATTACAATACAAAGTACATTCATGTTTGGAAAATCTCCCCATACCTCAGGCAAAAAGGACGTTGTGACATGTACAGCACTTCGGCCTTTCTGCATGAAGTAATGAGTATAAACATGTTTCCTTTCTGAAAACTAAAGGACAATACACAATATTCAGGAGTGAATTAACGACAAAAACGTTTTTAAGAAAAGTGAAGTTGTGGTTTTATATTGTGAGTTGTCACCCATGTCTGGGGCTGACACTGCTGCCCACTTTACAACAGACATTTCTCCAAGTCAAATGAAACATACAATCACAGGTAACAACACTGAGTCACATAATGCTCTACAATAACATGAAAATATCATTTAGAGCCACAGTAAAAAGGGATTGTTCAACAAAGGAATTCAACACTATCATGTCTAACTGAACAAAAATTTCCACACTTTCTAAATATTCCAGATGAATGTTGCATTAAATGATGAAGAAGGATCAATACTTCTTTTCAAATAAAAATGGAAATGTTAATCTGAAATTCGTAATTTTTTTTAAATATCTGAATTAGGCCAAAAAAAAAAAGGTGTGGTTAGGGTAACATAGCCCCCCAAAATAGGGTAGGTAGGTAGGCTATAACTTTTTCTTTTTTTAAACTTTTTTTCCTCATGGACTATGGAGGTAAGTTGTACTTCCCTTTGCATGCCGCGTCGCCTGCACGGGTTGTTTCCTGAGACTGAACGATCGATCTCTCCCTCAACCCACAACTTTGATTTAATATTAAAATTTTTTTCAACATTTTCAATAAAAAGATGTAGGGTCAGCGCCCCAGAATAGGGTAGGTCGGGTTACCCTAACCACACCTATTTTTTTTGGCCTTATCATATATGCATCTGTCAAGTACAGATCGAGTGACATCTTTGAAAAACCATACAACCATTAACCCTTACCCAAGTGGTCACACATACTGCAAGGTTGCCACTGGACCAAGCTTGATGAGGAGACAAGGTAGTGAAAATAATGTGCTTTCCAAAAATTACCTAAAAATTCAGCATTAACATTTCCTTAAAACAGTAATGACGTGGACTTGTTCCTTGTTCCATTTTAAGTACTTCTGGTATGAATTTTTGCTATATTTTTTGGATGGTTAGAAGGGCAGGTGCAAAAGAAATGGGTAGGTGTCTTGTCCTTGAAATGTACCTTTTTCTGAGTGTTGACAAACAAAACAGTCCCAATTATGACACCAGGGTAAAGGGTAATTCAGTATCTATAGCCATCAAATGATTTTGATAAAAAATCCCATTGAATGAAATTTTTTAATTTTGCACTTTACAAAATATTTCACGGAGTTATGTCATTCCTCAATGATCATCAACACATCTTTAGTGTAAAATAAAACATCTCCGCAACTGGCAAGGAAAACAAGTGACCCTAATTCAAGGGGAAATAACTCTGAAGTTACCTCCCATCCACTACAGCTTCCTGGGCGAGGTGGGCATGAACAAATGCTATATCAAAAAGGTATATACATGCACTTCATATCTAGCTCTTTTCTCCACTTCTGAACAAGTCTTTATGTTTCTCTGTGATTTTCACTAAACATTTTTTAAGCACAAAAACTAATGTAAACAAAGTCATTTGTAACAGACTGAGGGGATATAACCATGGAAAGTGTAACCTCCCTCCCTCCCTCTCTTACTCTCCCTCACTCTTTCCCTCTCTCTCTCTCTCTCTCTCTCTCTCTCTCTCTCTCTCTCTCTCTCTCTCTCTCACACACACACACATATGCAAATATGGAAGGCATGGCATACAACTTTTAACTGGTGCGAAAGAAATATTCTCATTTATGTTTGCTGATGACGAGGTTTTGTTGTCAACCACATCTGTATGGCTCCAGTGCCAACGAGACAACCTGAGCAAGATTTCAGGAAAACTAGGAAAACTGTAAATAAACAAAAAACAAAAGTTATTGTATTCAGAAGGGGAGGATTCCTCTCACGGAGGAAAAAAATGGCCAGTTGGTGGTGCAAAACTGGAGGCAGTAACTAGTTACAGGTGTTTGGGGTTTCTTTTTACTACAAAATTGTCCATCACTGCTGCCCTGGAATGCCAATTGACAAATGCCAAACAAAAGATTGTACAGCCGTTGAAGACAATGTGGAATCTGCATAAAATGAACACAACTGTTTGTGTGTGTGTGTGTGTGTGTTTTTAATGCCCAGGTGCAGCCATTGGCTTTGTATGGATCAGAAATTTGGGGATTAACCTGAAAGCAAACTGTGGAAAAAACACATATCTTCATGTGCAAATGATTTCTCAATTTGGACATGAAATCTTCCCATGCAATGTGTTACAGAGAACTGGGAAGATATCCCCTCTACATCAATGCTCTGATAAAAGCTGTGAAGTATAGACTAAAGATGTGCAGAATGCCCAAGAATAGACTTCCAAACCAAGTTTACTTCATGATAATGAACATTAAAATACCAGAAGAATATGATTGGGTAAGATTGGTGGGAAAATGTCTGCCACAATATCGATTCAGATATGTTTGTGAAAATTTTTGTACAAACAATGTAAAAGGTTTCCTTTGAATCCTGAAGCAAAGGTTATGGACTGTTTTTGACAGGAGTGGACAGCCAAGACTAATGGCAGTGAGCAATTTGTTTTGTACTGATCATTTAAAAACATCTCGGTGCAAAAGCTATCTTAACTGTATCAATATAAAGAAATTCTTAGACTGTTTTATACACCTCAGGATTGGTGATAGCAAGTTAAAAAACAATGTACAACCCAGAGCACAGCTGGATCAGAATGAAAGATGTCCTTTCTGTGATGACATTGAGAATGGAACACACTTTAAGTTGTCCTTTGTACTCTAACACAAGAGGAAAATATGTAGAAAAACATTGAAAAAAAGACATATGATATAATGCACATGTCAAATGGAAGCAATGTACAAAAAAATCTGCAATGTTGCTATGTTTTTACATTATTGTTTGAAACATCGCAATAAAAAAAGCCAATAAAACTCTATGAAAACCACCCTTGTGAATGA
The DNA here is from genome assembly GCA_034096865.1 of Theodoxus fluviatilis. Classification (NCBI taxonomy): domain Eukaryota; kingdom Metazoa; phylum Mollusca; class Gastropoda; order Cycloneritida; family Neritidae; genus Theodoxus; species Theodoxus fluviatilis. The sequence continues at coordinate 104,629 of JAWQFJ010000606.1, forward strand.
ATCAAATAATTACCAGTCAGGATGGATGGATGGATGGAGTTTTACGGCCCATCAGCCTTTGTAGGCTATGTAAGGCAATTAAGCACAAAACTTACTAGAATAGTTTAAACACAAATCGAGTCATGGTGTTCCTAGTCATACGCCTCTTACAAATCCTGTAGGGAGACGTGGTGGGTCAATTCCAGTCAGGAACTACATGATATACTGTAGTTATATTCTGTCTCAGTACACGAAGATTATTTCCTCTATCATCATCAACTTTGTTGCTAAATGTTCGCTTGATGTGCTCTAATTTTTTTTAATCACTGTATTGACTGTAACTATTTTACTGTGAGGATCATATTTGTTCTACTATAAAAACATTCGAAACATGTATTTCGATCACGGTAAAGTTTGAACTGCTTTACCACTTTGTGTATATATTTCTCATTGTGATTTTACATGTTTATATTCTCATCGGCCAAAATAAAGATTTAATTCAATTCAATTCAATTCAATTCAGTTCTTGTCTCTTCTCTTTTCTCTATCTCTCTGTGCATGCATGCATGTGCTTTTGCCCGCACGCGCGCACACACACACACACACACACACACACACACACACACACACACACACACACACATGCATAAACACCTCACCAGACCTCACCTGCTGTTTGATGCAAACTCAACACCACAGGGCAGAGGAGAGATGATGGAGTTCTCAGTTGAACTTGAGAAGAACATTCACATGTGGTCAGCCTTCATCTTAGCAGTTCCCCTTGTGATCCTGTGGCAAGACAAATCATGGTGTGCTGTGTAAAACTTGCCCCAAGGACTAAAAAATACTTGCACGTATACAAGCACAAAAACGCTTATACCAATAGCAACAAAATAACTTACTTACTTACTTAATTACTGCCTTTTATGCCGGGTGGCATGTAGGGCAGCAACAAAGGTTCTCCACTGTTGTCGGTCGCTTGCAAGCCTTTCCAGGGTCGCCCAGGCGTGGTTGAGGTCTTTTATCTCCCTTTCCACTGTGCGTCTCCAAGTCTGCCTGGGTCTCCCGCGCTTTTTCTTGCCTTCTGGGGTCCATCGGAGTGCCACTTTCGGAATGGAATCGTTGTCCATCCTCAGTACATGGCCAATTCTTCTCCAGCAACAAAATAAGGTCAAGAACAATAGGAACAAGTATTTGCATGGCATAGGCTCCAAACAAGATCATGAAGGAATCCTGGAGCACCATTCAAAAGAAGGCCCAAAACCTTTCTTGCTGCCCTACATGCCGAAAGCCGGCATTGCGGGCATAAGCAGCAGTAAGCAGGCTCCAAACACTAGGGCTAAGCACCTCACACTGAACATGATTCTTGGCAACAGTCTGCCTCAGGAGAAGATGGTCAATGGCACCCTAGGGTTGGTCAAAGATATGAGGGGTCGGTGTCAGACTATCATCTATGACAACAAGAGAGGGGTGACCAATGAAATCTGGCGATGCAAAGTTGCAGGAGCAAGCTTTCAGAGAATTAACTCCTTCTTCAGGCCTAGGTTTGGGGCAGCGCAGTGCTTGTCTTGACGAGGCTTCACTTTGACTGGCACACCTTGCTGCACTGGCCACCAGTGCTTTGGACATGGCACTGCCACCATCATCTACCTCTTTGCTGCCTCCTCTCCTTAGTGGGAAAGGATAAGACAGCTCAGCAACTGTACGTAGTTCCCAATAACAGGAAATGCAAGGTAGAGTCCAAGCTGTTTGCTAAAACAAACGCATGATAAAATGGAGTCATAGAAGGGGATACAAAACAAAATAAAATAAAACAGCAAATCTTCAACTACAAAGGCCCAAGAGGAAATTTTATATTAGAAAAACTTCATGTGTTGTTTTGTTATTTTGTCTTGTACCCTATCAGACATATTTCCGTTTTGTTTTAACAAAAAATTAATCAAGGAGTTTACCTTGCATGGTGTGCCTTCTCTCCCCTTACTGTTCTCTCTAACCCTCCAACTGACATTCTTTATGGCCTGTCTCCAGTATAAAAGAAACACATAAGATGGTTGGTTTGATAGGGAAGACTACAGGTTATTTGTCTGCCTATTCAACCCAAGTCAAAAGAAGAAAGACAAGAGCTCAACATCAACAGAAGCAGAGCAGAAGGCAACAGAAAAAAGAAGACAGTATGTAGTCAACTGTGGGACATAGCACACAAGCAGAACAGAGGTGGAAGATGACATGGCATGGGAGAAGATGAGGCCTGCTCAAGGCAGTGATTGTGAATATTGTCACACACACTCACAAAGGCTGCTGCAGCTGTCAGCCAGGTCTTCTGATGTGCCAAGTCGATGCCATCAGTCCTCATGTCCTTTTTACAGACAACCCTGAAGCACAGCATGTGCCATCTGCCAGGCCTAGTGCCAGGAGCAAGACTTCATGAAGGAACTTTGAGGATGCACCGACTTCCATGCAGCAAATGAAGCCAGCACAATTGATGTTTGGTGAGCAGGGCAGACGTAGTGGGAACACCTCCTGGAAAGAGGTCAACAAATTGGAGCAGGAGTATTAACGTCTGGCATACACTAGTGTGTAAAGAAAAGACTTCTTGAGACAATGCTAATTTGTGCATGCACACCCACAAGGCATGCATGCACACACACACACACACACATGTACATAAGCATATGCACAATACATGCATGCACGCACACACATATGCACATGCATTCATAAACACACACAAACAGCATGGAAGTCCACTGATTTCTATGCCCACACCAGTGATGATGACGATGAAATCACAGCTGAAACTCAGATGCACAGACCCTGGTATAATGAAAGCAGACTATGGCAGTGTCCCAGTCAATGGGTGCTGCAATGTAAACAATGCAATGCATTGCAATGCAAGTTTGAGAAAGCAGGAGGGTACTATGATAGGACACACACATGCTCACATACTTCCAGCCATACTTTGTTCTCTTACCATTACACTACAAAAAGCAAGTGCACACAAGACACCTTATGACGCAAGGAATTACTGAGCATCTATAGACGATTTTACTAAAAGATTTCAATTTGAAGCAGAAAGCAAATGAAGATTGAGCTTGCCACATGCCTGACAAAGCTCGGGATCTGTGAAGCAGAATGATGAAAGGGTTGATTTGTCTACTTTGTACCTGAACTGTTGGACATCCACAAGTGTATGCAGGGGGATGAAGAACTCTCGAAGGAAGGTAATAGGTGGAGCAGTTCCAGTAGTCTGAGAGAGCTGAAGCAGTACACAGTACACACAGTACACAGTAATTTATTGCGCCAAGTGACACCATTTAGAAAATGAGCACGAGGAAAACTAAGTGATGAAGGCTAAAAGAAACAAAACAAAAAGCCAAACACACGCATCGCTTACACACCCTAACACGCCGTTTATGCAAAAAACATGGACATTTCCCGATGTACCTCACTCACGACACACACGCAGCTGCACACAGACAAAAGATAAGACTGCACCTGAAACCAAAAGGGTTAACTGGTAAATGGGGATGAAGCATTATCTGCCTAGGGGCAGGAGCTGGACAGCCTGCAGGCAATCCTTGCCCCCTGACCTTAGCCATATTGCAACCAGTGGAGCTGACAAAGAAATGTACATAAACATCAAGAGGAGGACTTAGAAAATAAAATCTACAACACAGTCCTGAAGAGTAGCATTTCTGCATGGTGCACAAAGGAAGAGCCACAGGAGGAACAGGCCAGAGCTGCTTGATGCCCTCTCATTGGCTGGAATTCTGGCTGCTGGAATTGAAGAGAACTGCAACAGTCCAGACAGGATAGAATGAGTATCGTAACAAGCTTTGTATATATAGTGGCCTCACTGATCAGAGGATGTTCCCTGGAAATAATGCACCTCAGCTCTATGAAAGCAACTTAGTGCATGTTATGAGCAGGAATTACCATGGCTAGATTTTCTCATACAGAACTATGCAAACGCTTGACACTGTCAGGGGAGGTTGATACATCACAACAGTGCACTCTGGCTTGCTGGAAGAGAAATCCCACATTAAATGGACTTTACTCAAAGAGATTTTGGCAACTAAATGCATGAATAAAAATAAACATTGCTTTTAGTTTTACAAATGAGGACATCAAACTTTTCAAAAACACTGTGGCCACAGATGCAATTTATTCCATCCATTTACCAACACCACTTCAGCATCTTCAAATGCAAATGACTGCATATGATTAAGCAAGAACCCATCCATCAACATTCATGACAGCTGACTATATTTTCCATCATTAAATGATGAATGAAACCTGTAACAACATGACAGATGCTCCCAGTATCATCATGCCATGCTGTAGATTGATAAAGCTAAGCAGAGTCACTGTGCTTGTCGATAATTGAAAATACTCCATACTACTCCATACAAGCATATGTTAAAGAAGAGCAGTGGGACCCATGCTTTTGGGGTCTATTCCAGTAGCTCGACCACTGGCGGCCCCGGGGAGTGTCCACTAGTTGCTGGTGGCTGCCTGTGTATGACACCTGCTAGACTGCCATACCCACAGCGAGGCAGCTTCAGAGGTCTTCTGCAGCAGCCTCGTCACCTTATGGATGGCCTGGACCCTGCCCTCAGGCATTGTAAGAAGTGGACGGCAGAATGCCCCACACAGCCTCTGCAGCCAACCTTGACTGGGAATATTCTGCAGTCCCACCCACATTTCCTGCATGATGGATGGATGGATGGATGGATGGATGGATGGATGGATGGATGGATGGATGGATGGATGGATGGATGGATGGATGGAGTTTTATGGCCTATCAGCCTTTATAGGTTATGTGAGGCCATTATGTACGACCATCACTAGAATAGTTCCAAGGAATCGAAAATCAAGCCATGGTGTCCCTATTTATTTCCCTGTTACGGATCATGAGGGGAGACGTGGTGGGTCAATTCCTTTAACCCCAAACCCACAGCGGGATCCCTGCACAACAGTCTGATATCCTTGTATTGGGTCAACTTTCTTTCCTGACCCCAGGATATGTTGCCCTCCCAAGGTACTATAAGCTCGGCCAGTATGAGACTCCTTGACCTTGACCAGATTGCCATGTCTGGGTGCTGGTAGGACCTACTGATGGCCTTGGCAAAGTAGTTTTTTGTAACCATCCACAATAAATGACTGATATATGTGTGGTCTCTGTTTACTCTAGATAGATCAATACTGACAGAAGTCTCCTGCCATAAATAGCACTCATACCCTGCTGGGGGAAAGCAGCAACACAAAAAACACAAGCTTTAGTCTTGATCACATCAACAGCCTATTTAGCCTCATGCTTTCTAACAGTTCAATAATAGGTGAATGTTTATAAAAAGTGATGCTATCATCTATATTTGCACCAAACTGGATGACAGTGTTAGCCATAGTATACAGGAAAAGGACAGTACGAATGCTTATACTTATCTGGACCCTGCACCCCTGACCTTAGACTAAAGGCTAATCAGGTGGCTTTGCTTAACAAGATCAGGACAACGGCTATTCTTTTGATGCCAATGCAGCTTTCCTCAATTTCTTGAGCCCCACTGTGGCCTCGGCACTTGAGATCTGTCAATACCAAGGGCAAGCCCAGCTAGGTCTTGTCACCCACTATCTGTATGCCAAGTTTGGTGGCAACACAATGGAAACTTTTAGAGAAATCGCTTGCATGCGTGTGTGTGTGTATGTGTGTGTGCCCTCATGCATTTGTACAAGAATGCATGCACACACACACACATACACACACACACACACATATGCACACAACAAGACAGATAAACAACCAGACAGTTGGACAGATGGAGGATGGCAAGATGGAGGAATGGGATGGGATGGGTTGTGTTGTGTTGGGTTGGGTTGGGTTGGTTGGGTTGGGTTGGGTTGGTTTGGTTTGGTTTGGTTTGGTTTGGTTTGGTTTGGATGGATGGATGGATGGATGGATGGATGGATGGATGGATGGATGGATGGATGGATGGATGGATGGATGGATGGATGGATGGATGGATGGATGGATGGATGGAAGGATGGATGGATGGATGGGTGGATGAATGGATGGTTGGTTGGATGGATGGGTGAATGGATGGATTGATGGGTGGATGGATGGAATGGATATACCAGGCAGGCAGGCAGGCAGGCAGGCAGGCAGGCAGGCAGTCTAGACATACAGACAATTGTGTCATGGCATTGACTCACTTTTTTAACACATATGAGTGAAATATGAAGTCATTTAAACAAGTCATCACATACACTATGATCGAGTTCTGCAGAATTCTGAGTGACACTGCATTCATATGCTATTCTAAAATCCTCCACTAGCCAGGGGGTCAAAATGACCACAGTAGACATGTACAGTAGGTGAGTATGCGAGGAAACTAACACACACACCATGATAAGATGGACTATCATTTAGGGCAATGGCCTCAATGACACCAGAGGTGAGCACACAGAATGCAGAACTTTAAGTGGCAAGAAACTCCCAATGGAGCAAGGCGACAGTCTTCAGAGGAAGAGCCCCCATCAACAAGTGTTTTGTCCCTTTAAACTTCCTGACACTCTCGGGGGAGGACCACACCTGGTTATAGTTTCAGGTGCCTGTCTACTGTCTTCTTTTCTTTGCACACCTTACATTACATTGCAGTGCACTGCATTACATAATAGCATTAGCAATGAGGGCAGGATAAGATAAGTGTGTGCAAATCAATAACTGTTGCACTGCATCCACACACACACACACACACACACACACATACAGATACACACATTCATGCAGACATGCGCGCGTGCACACACACACACACACACACACACACACACACACACACACATGCAGTGACACGCATGTAGAAATATGCAATGCATACATACAGAGTACAGTTCCTGCTTTTATTTTTTCTTTAGCATGCTTCAAATGAAATGATATTTACACTTTCATTTAAAAATAATTTCTCTCATGTTTCAGATTATATAAGTGAGCAATATTAGCTGCAGCTCAATCAATACACAATAGGCCTATTGATTAATCTGAAGGAAAAGGAAAAAAAGGTATAAGCCAATTTTTGGTAAAGTAAAAAGTAAGTAAGGTGCATTGAAAATTCTAATGCAATTTTTTCTTGCTTTAAGTTTAACACAGAATATAACAAGCTGAACAACCAGTAATTGTATAATGTTAAACTTGACTGACCATCAACCAATCCTTTGTGAGCAATGCACACAGACTCACAAACTAAAGATATATGTACGTACCTACCGAAGTTGTAAGATACTAAGACTGCAAAAAAAATGACCTAATGATTGACAATAGATTTCTCGCGAAGAGAAACTGTGGCAAACCGTATTCCACAGCTGGAAATGGAAGCAAAATAGACGAAATCGGACACTAGTGTAGTAGTAGTGATCTGTGATGTTAGTTTGTTACAAATGATTGCTGCATCGTCATTGCAATACCTCGCAAAGCGACAACGTCCACTTGTGCGCTGAATATCAGTCCCATTTCCAGTCCTGACGGAATATGAGCGGTTCCTCGGCGTTTCTTTGTGGGTATTTTTATCGAAAGACCGAAACAATTCTGCATCTTCAAAGGCACGTGTAGCAGCTCCCAAGCAGAGGGTAAATGGGGAATAACTCCAAATTTAGAGTAATCTCCCATGGATATTAGCTGCCTCTTTCATCGACGAATACAAGGGGTAAATTTGGTGGATGGGGAATATAAATAGATCCGGTGGGGAAAGGAGAAGGGGAGAGGAAAAGGGTTTGGGGTGGGGTGGGGGATGGGAGTGAAAGTGGAGAGAGCGAAAGAAGAAAAGCGCTCAGGCAAATTGTGGATGAAATTCAATGCTCATTAAGGAGCCGTACTGTCTGTGTGTCTGTCTGTATGTGTGTCTGTCTGTGTGTCTATCTGTGTCTGTCTGTCTGTGTGTCTATCTGTGTCTGTCTGTCTGTGTGTCTGTCCGTGTGTCTGTCTGTCCGTGTGTCTTTCTGTCTGTGTGTCTGTCTGTGTGTCTGTCTGTCTGCGTGTCTGTCTGTCCGCGTGTCTGTCCGTGTGTCCGTCTGGTCTCGTGTAAATTAATCTAATCTAATCCGATCAAATCTGATTTAGTCTAATCTAGTCCAGTCGAATCCAATATAGTCTAGTCTAATCCAGTATTGTCTAATCTGTCTGTCGGTACGTCTATCTGCAACGTGGATGAGTGCGGTCATTACCAGGCAAGCTTGGTAGTCAATTGCAGACAAAACATAAATGCTGAAACCATATATCTACATCTATTTTCCTGCAACCCCAACTTGAGAGGGAGGAGCATGATCACACCACTGAAAACTGAAGAGAGAAAGTGTGATAAAATTTCATCTGGGCGGCTGAGCGTCATGATAAATTCATCCAGACAACCTGGCATACAGCTGAACTGCCTCGACAGATCCTTCATTGACTGGAAAAGATTTGGTTATCCAGTTTTTAGGCATCTCCTTGATGCTGCTATTGCTGCTGCATAATCCTAGCGTACAGCGCGAGCTGCCTCGATACCCATGTCGCTCACTCACTCACTCACTCACTCACTCACTCACTCACTCACTCACTCACTCACTCACTCACTCACTCACTCACTCACTCACTCACTCGATCACTCGATCACTCGATCACTCGATCACTCACTCACTCACTCACTCACTCACTCACTCACTCACTCACTCACTCACTCACTCACTCACTCACTCACTCACTCACTCACTCACTCACTCACTCACTCACTCACTCACTCACTCACTCACTCACTCACTCACTCACTCACTCACTCACTCACTCACTCACTCACTCACTCACACTCACTCACTCACTCACTCACTCACTCACTCACTCACTCACTCACTCACTCACTCACTCACTCACTCACTCACTCACTCACTCACTCACTCACTCACTCACTCACTCACTCACTCACTCACTCACTCACTCACTCACTCACTCACTCACTCACTCACTCACTCACTCACTCACTCACTCACTCACTCACTCACTCACTCACTCACTCACTCACTCACTCACTCACTCACTCACTCACTCACTCACTCACTCACTCACTCACTCACTCACTCACTCACTCACTCACTCACTCACTCACTCACTCACTCACTCACTCACTCACTCACTCACTCACTCACTCACTCACTCACTCACTCACTCACTCACTCACTCACTCACTCACTCACTCACTCACTCACTCCACTCACTCACTCACTCACTCACTCACTCACTCACTCACTCACTCACTCACTCACTCACTCACTCACTCACTCACTCACTCACTCACTCACTCACTCACTCACTCACTCACTCACTCACTCACTCACTCACTCACTCACTCACTCCACTCACTCACTCACTCACTCACTCACTCACTCACTCACTCACTCACTCACTCACTCACTCACTCACTCACTCACTCACTCACTCACTCACTCACTCACTCACTCACTCACTCACTCATCACGTCACTCACTCACTCACTCACTCACTCACTCACTCACATCACTCACTCACTCACTCACTCACTCACTCACTCACTCACTCACTCACTCACTCACTCACTCACTCACTCACTCACTCACTCACTCACTCACTCACTCACTCACTCACTCACTCACTCACTCACTCACTCACCTCACTCACTCACTCACTCACTCACTCACTCACTCACTCACTCACTCACTCACTCACTCACTCACTCACTCACTCACTCACTCACTCACTCACTCACTCACTCACTCACTCACTCACTCACTCACTCACTCACTCACTCACTCACTCACTCACTCACTCACCCCCCCACTCACTCACTCACTCACTCACTCACTAACCTCACTCACTCACTCACTCACTCACTCACTCACTCACTCACTCACTCACTCACTCACTCACTCACTCACTCACTCACTCACTCACTCACTCACTCACTCACTCACTCACTCACTCACTCACTCACTCACTCACTCACTCACTCACTCACTCACTCACTCACTCACTCACTCACTCACTCACTCACTCACTCACTCACTCACTCACTCACTCACTCACTCACTCACTCACTCACTCACTCACTCACTCACTCACTCACTCACTCACTCACTCACTCACTCACTCACTCACTCACTCACTCACTCACTCACTCACTCACTCACTCACTCACTCACTCACTCACTCACTCACTCACTCACTCACTCACTCACTCACTCACTCACTCACTCACTCACTCACTCACTCACTCACTCACTCACTCACTCACTCACTCACTCACTCACTCACTCACTCACTCACTCACTCACTCACTCACTCACTCACCTCACTCACTCACTCACTCACTCACTCACTCACTCACTCACTCACTCACTCACTCACTCACTCACTCACTCACTCACTCACTCACTCACTCACTCACTCACTCACTCACTCACTCACTCACTCACTCACTCACTCATTCCACTGAGTTCCCAGTGGAGCAATAGGGGCCAACAAATTAAGCTCCTCCACCCAGGCTCTTGGGCTACCACCTCAGTTCATGCCAGGTCTTCCCCTCGTCGCGCATTTCTGCTCCAACGTACGCCCCCATGTGCCGAGTGGCGGTCTCTCTTCATGCGAAGAACATGGTCGAGCCATGGCCAGCGCCTCCTCTTCACGACTGGATGATGTTGTTGATTCTCTTTCGTTCCCAGATCTCTCGGTAGGAGGTTCTTTGTTCCCAACGAATGTGTAGCATCCTTCGTAGGCATCTGCCCTCAAAGCCTTTGAGTCTTCTTTCGATCACCTTGTTCCTTCTCCGGACTTCGCGGCATAAAGCAGAACAGAGCGTACGTTGGAACGATAGATTTTCAGCTGTGTTGAAGTGATATCCACTTTATAAACGAATACTGTGTGCTCATGGAGTCGGCTCCAGATGCTTTTGCACAGCCGGCCCCAAGCAGCACCAGTGTGCCACTGTGAGACATCTTATAAACCAATATCGTGTCACAGAAGTAACCACTCCCATCTGGGCTGTGGTTGCTTACTCCACATCCACATGGAGGAGGTGTGCGCAGTGTTTTGTCTCTCATCATCGATGGAGTACACATACTGTCTTGCATACGCGCCTGAATTTTGATGAAGGATTCTTGTCAACCTGGCAATGACAGTTCCAGTTATTGCACACTGCTGCCTTTCTGTCGTTTAAAGTTCTGGCATGTCGTGTAAGCTTGGGAAGGTAATGATTGATTCATTTGCTATAATACACGATGGTATTATCATGACAGTATCATGATAGTATTCGGACTCGAAGCCAGCCTGAAGAAGACGGAAATCCTGCACCAACCTTCACCCCAGGAGGAGTACCAACCTCCCCACATAACCATCGACCAGTCAGAGCTGAAATCCGTCCAACATTTCAGCTACCTGGGATGCATCATCTCATCAATTGCTGAGTTAGACAAAGATGTTGACAACAGACTGGCCAAATCGAGCAGCGCATTTGGAAGGCTTCGTAGGCGAATGTGGAACAACAGACATCTGAGGAAGGCTACCGAGGAGCAGTCGTCCTGACCACACTCCTGTACGGCTCCGAATTGTGAGTTCCCTACCGTCGCCACCTACAACTCCCCAAACGCTTCCATCATCGCTGCCTTCGTTCCATCCTCGCCATCCACTGGAGCGACTTTGTCATCAACAACACAGTCCTTGATCAGGCCGAGATTGACAGCATTGAGGCCATGCTGCTGATGGCACAACTGCGCTGGGCAGGGCATGTATACAAAAGGAGGACCATCGTCTCCCCAAGATCCTGCTATACGGTGAACTGTCCTCTGGCCACCGAGGAGTGGGGGCTCCGAAGAAAAGATATAAAGACTGCCTCAAGAGGTCCCTCAGCGCCTGCCACATTGACCATAGTGATTGGTCATCGCTTGCTGATAACCGCGAGGCATGGAAACACACCATCCATGCGGCTACCTCGTCCTTTGAACACAACCGAAGGACCAACCTCGAGGATCAAAGGTTGAGGAGAAAGAACCGTGAGGCGTCAGGGCCAGCCGCTATACACCAGCCCCTTAGATGCAGCCACTGTGGGCGGATGTGCAGGTCCCGTATTGGCTTCGTCAGCCACCAGCGAGCCTGCAGCCGTCGCAGACCCTGTCCCCCTACCACGATGTTCGTTCGCGAAGCCAAGCCATGACAATGCATGATAATTCGTTCTGATGACTTATATTGTCCCGGTCGCTACTGTGCAGTCCCAAGTAACCGGTTTTATTCCAACTCTAAAATTAATGGTGCATTAAACATTGCACCTGCTGGCCGCAAGGTGAGCGTCTTCTTAAGCTACTGTGGCGTGCTGCAGACTCACCTCACTGGCAGAGACCAGAGACAGCAGCAATGCCCCAAAACAAGAACGCGAAGACGGCTCCTTGTGGCAACGAAAGCAGGTCCTGTCCTTCCCTAAAGAAAAACCAGAGGGTCGTCTCAGTGTAGAATTTATATCACTATTGTTAGGCAAACGTCTGCCTCGAAAGGCAATGGTAGCGTCTTGGTTGGTCAGATGGCTCGGGGACAGCTTCTGGAGTGGCTATGGAGTCCCGTTCTGGCGTGGCAGTCTCTGCCGTACCCTCCTCGGGCAAAACGTGAGAAATGAGAGGAAATCTGCTCTCTCTCTCTCTCTCTCTCTCTCTCTCTCTCTCTCTCTCTCTCTCTCTCTCTCTCTGCCTCTTCAGACTCCTCTTGTCCTAAAGTAGACAGTTTCTCACCCCTCCTGGTGCCTTCTTTGACAGCACTTTTCCAAGCTGTCCATGGTGATGTATAAATCTTAAGTCTTTCTTGCATACATCTCTGTAGCAGCATCTCAGGACAATACGACCCTACTTTTCTATCAGAGGTATTGTATGTAGTCAAAACACTTCGAAGGACAGAATGAAACAGAAATGTCTTCATCGTCGGCTGGAATCTGAGGTTACGGACGTGTCAGTTCATCTTACAATGCCTCTAGCAAGGTCATCTCTACGAAGCAATGAAAGGCATGGAGGAGGCTCTAGATGGTTGATGAATGACAAATGACACCTTTTCCGGGCCTCGTCTCACTCTCGCTGTTTGGTAGCACATATCACCGCTGATTCAAAATGACACTGATAGATACCACTTCTCATGATTAGAGGGTCTCAAATTAGGAACTAGGAGTCCATAAAAATCCAGCGTCGATGTCTTAACAAGCACAGAACGTACAGAAGCCCGCACCATGTGCAAAGAGCGGTGTGTGGACACTAACAGAATTCATTATCACAACTCTCCGGCTCACTGATGCACACTAGTCATCACTGCAAACTTTTTTAAAACTCGCAGCTGGTTTTCCATAACCTCTTTTCTAAAGGAGGAAGAAAAGTGGACGCGCGTAACTGATGACGTCACAAAGGAATTGCATGGCGGATTAAAATTACCGAGTACTTGTTGATCCACTACGTATAAAGCCCGAATAAGCCTCACCCCTCAAGATGGAACATAGTTCTTTGGCGATCAAAAATGCGAGGGCAACTAGGTCGAGGAAGAGCATCAATCCCAGTTACGATGCAATGGTACTGGAAGCTTTGAGGTATAACCACGGACGAGCCACAAAGAAAGGCATAATGAAATACATCATCGGTAAATATGAAGTGCGGGGCAGTGAATCGTTGGTGGACTTCTTCATCAGAAGGTCTCTGCAGCGAGGAATAGAGAAGGGGGTGATTGCCAAAGCCAGTGGCCGTGGAATGTCCGGCACTTTCACAACGTCGGATGTTGCAATCGTAGATCCTAGTGGTCTCAAGGTAAATCACTTACACTCCTCTGATGGTTTCCATTGTTTGCTCTCTGAGGTATTATCATGTAGTATACTTCATCCATTGCTGTTTTACATTTTTCACATCCAAAATAAACACATATTTTTGCCCTGAAATTGAAAAGCCCAAGAGTCCTAGTTTTATCATCACCAACTACCTCTGCTCCTGTCATTTGGTGCGTTCGTTTAAACTGACGAAACTCTCTCTCTCTCTCTCTCTCTCTCTCGTACATCCAGGCTTTATTAGAGACTGTACATATATATGCCTAAACACTAGAACAGCGAGAGACGCAGCAGTGTATGTCTTCTACGCCATAAGACTACGAGAAATTAAAAAAATTAGTACTGTGTAAAAATGTTATTAAATGAAAAAGAACTGTGAATAAGACGTATAATGAGTGGTCCTTAGTGCGTGCAAAAGTTTGCATCATATCTCTCTCTCTCTCTCTCTCTCTCTCTCTCTCTCTCTCGGTGGGGGAGGGGGTGAGTGTTGTTGCGCGCGCGCATTCAAGTGCACACTGTACGAAAATACTTTGTGTCTGTGTGAGTTGTGGGTCATTTGATGATAATTTTCTTGTAATGAACTTAAAACCTCAAGTGAGCAAAGTATCGAAATACCGAGCGCTAATGAGCACTGTCCATTTCACTTTACACAGATTTGCCTTGGGCAAAGGCTGTTGTTATTTGTTGACTACAGTCAAAAACCAAGGCTACAGCAAATTGTTGTTATGTTGTACTGTTATGCGGGGATTATCTTCAGCCGTGGTAAGCTCCTAACATAACAACTGGCATTCTCTGGAGACAGAGATCAAATCCCCTGAAGACGGAGTGTGGTTGCCTATATGGCGGGGTGTTCAAAAACAGTCACACACGCAATCATCTCACCCACTTGGGTGATCCTGGGAGTGTTAAGCTCAGGCCTATAATCTTTGGCTCAGGTACACAACAACAACAACTTTACACAGATGATCCTGAGCAAGGCTGACATGCCGACAGTGAAGACTTTCCCGATCCCGCATCAGCAGACAGCTTCAGAGCGAGAGGCAGAGGAGAAGTCCGCCGTGGAAGGACTGATGGTCAGCATGAAGGATATGTTCACGTGGACGGAATGTGGAGACAACTCTTCTCATTCCAACGGCTCTTCTACCTCATGCCTACCACGCCCGCTTCCTGGCTGGTAAGTTCAATACCAAGAATTTTTCTTTTTGTTTTCGTCGTAAAAAGCACTATGCATCCTCAACTATTTGACGAGGGATCTCTCTCTCTCTCTCTCTCTCTCTCTCTCTCTCTCTCTCTCCCTCCCTCTCTCTCTCTCTCTCTCTCTCTCTCTCTCTCTCTCTCTCTCTCTCTCTCTCGGCCAGAGTTTTGACTCAGTACCTATAAACCTACTGTCTTGGGTGTTATGGCCATTTCGAATAGCCTCTGAAGAAAACGTGATTTGGGCAGCATACCACTTTAGCTCAATTTTGTGTCCCAGGCATTGAGACAGTAAGGAAACGCAACGAGAGAGCTGTCGTCTGTAAACTTGTTTTCTCTTTTGTCCAGTCAAAGTTCACGAAGAGATTTCCTGAACGGGATATTTGACAGTTGGATTTTGCCTAAAAAGTTGCTTTTTAAATTTAAATGTTGGCAGAGTTGTCCGTTTAACAACATACCCTCTCTATTTCGATCCAACAGACAACTATCAACTTACACGCCTTGTTATGCTTTTTTGTCTACAGATGAAAGGTTGGGTCGAGATGGAACGTGTGCACGCGGCATGCAAGACATCAGCACACTTCAGTGAGAACTTTTCTTCACGCCGCTCTTTTCCAGAAGAATTTTTGTTTCATGGCTCCCTTCGGTATGTGAAGAAATAAACAACCAGAGATTATTTCCTGTGCCGAGTCATGGATGCAGTAAACTCTTTAATTTTGCTAGACGATTCTTATCAGGGCGAAGTCAAAGGCAGATGGGGTGACTTTCTGGCACGCTAGTCAAGAGCAACACAGCCTGTCCCTGATCCAGCTGACATCAGCAACGCTTGAACAGTCAAAGAAAGTTAAAACGTCGACGAGGGCTTTACATCTCTTGGTGTTTGGGCTCATAGGGGTTAATCTGCGTTGTGTACACGGGGGAACCAATGAATTTTTAATAGACCATCATATTGCCAAGCGTTCGTTCTGTTAGTGTTGTCCACTTTTGCTTCGGATGTATATAAGTTTTAGCATTTTTTCCCGTTCACATAATTTGTCCTGTTGATTTCTGATGTTAAAACCAAATAGAGATCTGATATGCTATTATTCATGAAATGTTTCTGTAGTTGCATATTCAGAGTTCTTCGTTTTAGAAAGGCGCATGTTGGTAGCGGAGTTTTCCAATGTCGTCGTTGTGGTTGTTGTTGTTGCAAGCGCGATTATGATTTATTTCCCAGTTTCATGTACTCTTCTTTCATAGTTTTATACTGTCGTTGTTTTCCCTCCAGGCTCTGAAGTACAGTGCACCAATGTTTTGAATTTTTGAATTCGTGTGTTAATTATTAATCAGACTTTTTCCTCTGGTAGGTTCTGAATTGAATGGATGTGTAAATGATCAGGAGGTTTACGTCTTAAAAAACCACACCCTGTTTTATCATCCTTTTGAATATGTAAATCAGCTAACGAGCACAGAGGCTGTTTAACTTCCAATAAACTATTCCTTTCGGTTCAAACCAGGCGTTTGTTGTCTCTGCTTGTGTGGTTTTCAGCATCCAACATCCAAATCAAGACTATGTCAAGTCCAACATAGGTACCCCATTTTCTAAGAAGATAGGTATCACTTGTCGTTTAGTTGAGGGTTCAGTACAGCTTTTTTTAAATGGAAGACAAAACAAGCAGTGAAAATCTTCGTCATCGTTAACTTATGCCACTTTCGCACAAACTCGCGCGCATGCACACATGCATAGCCATAAGTACGCGTTATATATCTAAACGAAACGCTCTCTTTCAAAGGAATTTACGCGTGGGTGTGTACACGCATGCATACACCTAAACACAAACCTCACCGTATGGTACAACACACTTCAAGTTTTAAGTCCTATGAATAAGCAAAATGTGTGCACAGGCCCACGAAAAAAAGCTTGGTCCCTGTAACGCAATAAAAAAGGTTCATCTGCCTTGTGTCTGTCTTGTCATAAGCCGCAACCTGGCTGCTGGGCTTTCAGGGCTTACTTCGGTACATGTAATTCGGCTGGAGGCGTGAGGCTTGGAAAGGGAACCGGGAATGGGATGGGATGAGGGTAGGAGACTTCCGATCTACGGGGGGGGGGTCACCAAATCCAATGTATGTGTTAAATGCGCTAAGGAGAACTGGAAAGAATTCCGCAGGCGTAATGAATATTCATGAATGATTTATATCATGTAAAAAAATTAACGTTTTAAAAATTGAGGCATTTTTTCCTACTCCAAACCGGACGTGAAAATTGCAAGTCCAACTTTTTTTCTCTATAAAAAGGGCATTTTTGACCAAAACGTTGTGACGTCACCGGTCACGTGTTGAACTGAATACTATTGACCCATCCACACGGCCCACGCGGTCGCTGGGCTTAGCCAATCGCCGACGCTGAACTAGTCTATTTTTAGCACAGACTTCTCTGGCTCACGCTGGTATCACAAATACGGCACTGTCTGGAAGCACTCCATCACGCGTTTTCGCTTTGGTTCTAGCCTATCGCACAACCACAACAAAATGGTTGTTCACTGCCAGTGGGGCACATGCTCTGGTGATCAACGATATCCCGATAAAATAGTAGGAGGCAAATTGCATCAATTTCACTCTGTAAAAAGCAGAAGAGCCGATGCCATGGCGTGGATCAAGGCGTGCTGCCGGCCACACGATCAGCTAAATTTCAACCGGCTTAATACAAACAAAGGAGTCTGCGCGGGGGTGAGTCTCAGATCTGCATTTTAAATTGAACATCACTGTTGTTTAACATAAGTTTATTCATTTCTAGGCTTCAGGAAGCAAATTTTGGGAGGGAGCGTGAGGGTTGAGTGAGGATAGACGTACACTAACGCTTCATTGCGAGGATGATGCTTGTGTACCTTACCATCTCATTACACAGATTGTCTGTCGTGATGGTAATTCTGAGATTTTGGGTAGAGCACGGTTTTACAAAGCTACAGGATTAGAACAGAATAGATTCCATCCAACGTAAGCGAAGAGCAAAGGTTCACCCCTGTCTCGATCAAGTCTTCGAATCGAGCGTGGTTGGTAAATTTCTTTCTGCACGGTGACGGTTACATCTAACGAACCAAATCTTTTACAGACAAATTCAGTAACGCTAGTTCGTCGAGATCAAAATAGGAGTCTAAACCTTCCAGCAATGGTAGAATCTTGCCTGTCGTATAGATCCTGCGCACATTTTTCGTCTCACTTACTGAGTCACTTCACAGCGTAGCTGGGCAGACTTAACGGCGTCCATAGACGAATTCAAAGCCTATCAGACTGCGTCGATTACTCACATGTTAAGTCCAAGCTGCCAGCGGTGTAGATAGTCCTAGTACTCCGCAAACATCACAAGTGGCATTGACGAGAATCCCTGTGTGCAAGGAAGGCAAAACAACCCCACAAAGTCACTGAACATAGTGTTTTTGTCACAGAGCGAATTTTCAAGCTGCCGCCATTCGGCAATAGTCAATTCAATTTATTTCTCATCAATGCAACTAGTGAAGGTAAAGGTTTTGTATAGCGACTCTACACCAACCCGAGGCGCTCAATCCGTTTTAAACTTAACTACCTGATCACTGGAACACTGGATCAACATTTTACAGGCACCTGACAACAGACAGATACGACGCTCATTGTCACGCAGATGCCAGCACC
>JAWQFJ010000607.1:0-2500 GCA_034096865.1 Theodoxus fluviatilis
AGATGAATGAGGAGGAGGAGGAGCAGGAGGACCATACGGAGGAGAAGCAAGTGTTATAGGGTGATCCTGCTGTAACACCTAAATCCCACTTCTGACACCATGGAGTTGTAATAGGGCGGTGGGACTCCGGCCGAGTGCTGTGAACTGTTGCATGGCAGGGCGCAGGCTGGAGCTATAGAGAGGCTGACAAATTCTTCTCTCCATTTAGCAAGACAAAACCCGGTTCCTTACTGATGGGTACATGTTTTATTCAGCTCTCACAAGTTTGGAGACCGAACGGGAGAGCGGAGGAGAGCAGACGTGCCTGTCTATGAGTCTCGATCGGTCTCCAAGCTTGTGAGAGCTGAATAAAACATGTACCCTTCAGTAAGGAACCGGGTTTTGTCCTGCTAAATGGAGAGAAGAATGTGTCAGCCTCTCTATAGCTCCAGCCTGCGCCCTGCCATGCAACAGTTCACAGACTCGGCCGGAGTCCCACCGCCCTATTACACAAGAAAATGAGTAGGAGGAAGAAGAGCAGGAAAAGATGTAGGAGGAAAAGAACGATGAAGAGCAGGATAAAGAGATGGAGAAATACTAAGAGGAGGACGAGGAGGAGGAGCAGGAGGAGGAGGAGGAGCAGGAGCCGGACGAGGAGGAGCAGGACGTGAAGGAGCAGAACGAGGAGGGGGAGCAGGAGGAGGAGGAGGAGGAGGAGGAGGAGGAGGAGGAGGAGGAGGAACAGTAGAAGGACGAGGGGAGGAGGAGCAAAAGGAGCAGCAGCAGCAGCAGCAGAAGGAGCAGGAGCAGGACGAGTAGGAGCAGGACGAGTAGGAGCAGGGCGAGTAGGAGCAGGACGAGGACGAGGACGAGGAGAAGCAGGAGGAGCAAGACGAGACCGAGTAAGAGCGGAAGGAGAGAACAAGGAGGAGCAAGACGAGAAAGAAGAGGAGCAGGAGTAGGACGAAGTAGAACAAGACGTGGAGGAAGACGAGGAGGAGCAGATGGAGGAAAAGGTGGAGAAAGAGGAGCAGGAGCAGCAGCCGGCGCGGTGCTACCAATCAGGGACTAACTACTCTGCCTGGCACAAATCAGGGCGTCGACCACACCAGTTTCAGCATCACACAAGTAATTGAAAGAATCTCCTGGCAGATAAACACGATAAGCCCATCGACTCTCCTCTTTCCTTCTCATCACTCCTCCACCCTTCTTTCTCATCCCCTTCATCCCCCCCCCCTCGCCCCCCCCCCCCCCCCCTCCTCCTCTCTCTCCTCACTGGGCAGAACTTTGGGTGTGACTGGGCAGGTAGAAGCGCCTACGCTGTGAGCCAGCTGCTATGGTTTATGATAGCAATCGCTGTGATTACGCCGCAGATAAACACCGATAATACGCTTTTTGAGGGCGCCGCCACCTCACTCACCCGTCTCCCCATCTCCCCCCTCTCCCCCCTCCCCTCGCCCCCAGGGCACGAAAGCAAAAGATCCTTCCCCTAAAATATTATACCGTCCCACCCGTCTCCTCTCACTCTCAGCTCCACCAAAGATCCTTGATTCCTCTTTCGAACTCTCTTCTCTGTTTAACGTGTTCAATGTTGAATGAAAACCGGGTGGATGGACAGACTGAGTGAATTATTATAATCATGAGGAATAAAAACGGAAACAAAGAATCCAAATGCAACGGCACAGAAAATGAGATCTGACAGGCTGATGTCGGTGCAAGAAAGCAGTGGAATGATATTACAACGCAACCGAGGGAAATCTCCAATGATCAATTGGAGACAAAAAGTAGCTGATGACGAGGATGAAAGTATATCAGTTTAACAAGCCGTTTACGAGAGATTCGCTATCAAACATTCAGTTCAGAAAACAAAAATACAAGAGGCAGGATGAAAGGATCAGCTAATATTTGTCACATCATAGCGGTAGAAACAAGAACACTTCACAGGGCGCTCATTTCCCCATTAACAACATTCATCTTCGGTTTTTTGGCGCGAAAGGGGTTTGTCTTCTCAGCTCTGCACGAGTGTGGATTGTGCAGCGTGGTCTTGCGGGAAGAAAGCGTTTTCGGATTTCCCCCCCTGGAGTCTGGCGATACACGCCAGGTAAAACAGAAACCCAATAAACTTTGGTGAAAATTAGCAAGTACTGGTCACGAAGGAGACTTTAATCTCTCTCTCTCTCTCTCTCTCTCTCTCTCTCTCTCTCTCTCTCTCTCTCTCTCTCTCTCTCTCTCTCTCTCTCTCTCTCTCTCTCTCTCTTTCTCTCTCTCTCTCTCTCTCTCTCTCTTTCTCTCTCATTCTCTTGTTTTTTCTCTCTCGTTTTCTATCTATCTCTATCTACCCACCCATCCGTCCATTCATCCATCCATCCATCCGTCCTTCCGTCCATCCGTCCGTCTGTCTGTATGTATGTATGTCTGTTCATCTATCTCCCTCTCTCTCTCTCTCTCTCTCTCTCACACACACACACACACACACACACACACACACATTTACACACATACACATACAAACACACTTGTA